>PVKA01006944.1:0-50411 GCA_004027165.1 Ctenomys sociabilis
GTCTCGCTCTCTCTCTCTCTCTCTCTCTCTCTCTCTCTCTCTCTCTCTCTCTCTCTCTCTCTCTCTCTCTCTCTCTCTCTCTCTCTCTCTCTCTCTCTCTCTCTCTCTCTCTCTCTCTCTCTGTCTCTCTCTCTCTCTCTCTCTCTCTCACACACACACACACACACACACACACAATTAAATTTCACCTTGCAAAAATAGTTGGAAAAACCCAAGCTCAGCAAGTAGCTAAGAGGCCTGCAGGGCTTACAGACTGGGCCACATGGCCTTGCGTTGACGGCTCTCTCCCTGTTGGAGACAGACGCACAGGCCCAAACCCTTTTTAATCTCCAGACTGGCACAAAGCTGGGCAACTTCAGCTCCAAGCCAACAGAGGGGGGATCATCAGGAAGATGCGACCAGTTCTGGGGTCGAAGAAGAAGCCAAACAAGGCTTCTCGAACTTTCCTCATCAGGCACCAAATGTGCTGTAAAGGTTCCATTTTCTCTGAGAATCCTGGCCTTGTGCTCAGGCTGTGTCCCAGGATGCTGGTCTGGAAAGAGTGGGCTGCTGAGGAGAGGGTCTGTGAGGCCATGGCCACTTCCATCCCTATCCCCCACATTGCTAGCTAACTGGGAGCACATGCCAGAAGCAGTGCGTCTAAATGAGCAAGCATTTTCTGGAAAAGACCTGATGAAAGGAAGCTAAGTAGGGCTCCAACAGCTTGCCAAGTCCTGGCTGCCAAAAGGGAAGCCAGATTGTTTCCAGAGGACTGGGGGTGCCAGCCAGTGGTCAAAGACCCTGAGTCTCCTCACAGGATTCACTGTGGCCGCTGGCACCAGCTGAAGAGAAGAGACAGCTCTGAGGAAATTCCAGTCGTGATTCACTTAAGGGGGATAAACAGCTCCAGCCACAAAAGATTCAGGCCTGAGCAAAAGGAGCTTATAATCTCCTTGGCCTTGACGTTCATGGGAACAGTAGAAGGCAAGTTCAGGACACCTGAGACGCAGCTGCCTGTCACCCTCACCACGGGACCCAGCAAGTGACTTGACCTCTCTCATCTCAGTCTCCATCTTAAAGTGACCATCAGGCTTTGGACAGCCATGAGGGGCAGCAGCACTCTTCAGAGTTGCCACAAACATTTGATTTAAATTTCATCCAAATTTTTTCAACAACATATTGGTTTTTGAGACACAGAGAGAGAGAGACAGAGAGAGAGACAGAAAGAGAAAGAGACAGAGACAGAGACAGAAACAGAGAGACATACAGACAGAGAGACAGACAAACAGAGAGGTAAACTCAGTTGTACCAATTTTAACACACTGGAGAATGCCACTGTGTTCTTTCTAATGCCACATAAACATCTTTTTGTGGGTAAATCTTGGAATAAAGCTGTCCTTCCATCTGTGTAACAGAAAATATTCTGAGGTTGCAAAGAAAGCTATCTTATAGCAACAATAACAAAAATTTTTAAAACTCCTTTGCCATGTGCAACCAGTTATCTGAAGAATTGTTCTCAATATTGTGCAAACAAGCACTACAGAAATACACACAGAGACAGATCTCACTGTTCCAGGCTAACTTCACACAGAGGGCTATTAACATAGCTTTATGATAGTCATTGGTTAGCATACAGTTTAGCTTCATTTCAATTTCAGAACAGATACTAATAAAATGCTTCTTGGTCTGACTGTGTAATGTCACCATGAGGTTATGTGATGAAAGTGCTTGAAAGGCTTTGGGACAGACTGGAGGGGCTGTGGCTGAAGGCACTGCAACTGGGCACCTGTTATCTCCCAGGAAGCCACCCAGATGGGCACACCACAGGGGAAGCACAGCAGGGGCCGAGAAGATTTCCTGGGAAGGGAACAGCTAGAGATCCCTTGCAGCCGGCCAGGCGGCCAGGCGTGGTGGCACACACCGTAACTGTGAGGGCTGAAGCAAGAGGATCACAAGGTGGAGCCCAGGCTGGGCAGTTCAGCAAGAATCTGTCTCAAGACTGATTCGGAAAAAGAAAAAAGAGAAGGGATGTGAGGAAAAATAAATTGTACACATATACTATCTCTTCTCTTTATTTTTTCCAAATAAATCTTGAGACAGATTCTTGCTAAAGTGCTCAATCGATATTTGTTTACCAGCAGAGCCAACCCATGGACAACACTGAGTTTGTTCTAGATTGCTGGGAAGCCAGAAGTCCATGAAGGACCAAAAGCAAAGAGGACAATATAGCATTGGCCAGCAGCGAGCACCAGAAGGATTGCTGCGCAATGCTCTTCGAGAGACCCCTCTCGGCTGGTAAAACACAGCCTGTTACAACACGGTTTCAAGGGCCTCGTGGCAATCCTGGCTCAGCACATTTAACAGAAGCTGAGAAGACCCATTTCCAGTAAGCTTTCAAATGGCACTAACTGCAGGCCCCGCACATCGCTGTGTAGCACTGAATTAAATATGGACCTGACACATGACATCTCTTTAATGCAGTATGAGGGCCACAGGGAGAGGGACCCTGGATAGGATAAAGGGTGTGGGGGTCCCCCTTCATGTCCCCCTTCAAGAAGGAGCTGACAAGATGGCCCAGATCTGGACCTACAGAGGGTACTGGGGGGAATTTCAGGAACACAGAGAAATGGGGCCACTAACCAAGCTTCTGCCTGGCTTCCTGACCGTTGTCTACCCAAGAGAACATGAAGAGGAAAAGCAAGTCAGCTAAGAGCCAGTCCTTCCAAAAGGAACACAGGAGATAGAGGAGAAGCAGAAGAGTTCTACAAAGGGTTGTCAAGACTGGAGCTGACAGACCATGCTTATCAGAGAGCAATGAGGCACTTTCTTAAAAGCATGTGTTAGCTTTGATGCCAAGAACAAATCTTACCTAACAGACACAAGCAGAGTTAAGTAACTTGTTCAGTCACAGATGGCCTACTCTATTTCCTTACACTTCTCTTATTATAGCCATAACAGATGCCTGTCTTAGGCAAAAGAGACACCAGAATGTGTCTTTCCCTAACATTATTTTTTTTAATTTTATTATTTTTTAAAGAGAGTACAAATTAGAATTAAGACAAAAAATTATAAATCATGCAGAATTTCCCTTAACAAAGTAATATGAGTATTTCACAGTATTTGTTGTAATGCGTAGTATTGTCCTCCAACCAGTCCGTTATCATATTACCAGATATATGAATGTAAAACTGGAAGAAGAAAGAAAAAATATATAAGTAATTAAGAAGACAGAAATTAACAATCAAAAAAAGGAGATGAAATGAAAGCATTAACTGATTTTTTCGATGGGCCAGCAGAAATGCACAGTACAGTTGTCCAAACCAGCCTGCTTACATGCATAGATAAATCTCTAACCCCCACTCCCTTTCCTGTCCTTCCTTTTGAATAAGTTCATTCCCTTTTCCCAGTGTCTATTATACCCTTCAGAGTCTATTTTTTCTTTCAGGTTCTCACAGTAAGGAGACAATATAATATGTGCACATTCAGGTCTGATTTATTTCACTTAAGAGTATGTTCTCTAGTTGCATCCATTTACCCACAAAATACTCCAATTTATCCTGTTTCATAGCCGAATAATACTCCATTGTGTAGAAATACATCTTCTTTATCCATTCTTCAGTTGATAGGCATCTGGGTTTTTTCTAGGATTTCGCTATGACAAATTGCACTGCTATAAACATGAGTGCACATTTATCTCTGTGGTATGAAGTTTTCTTTTTTTTTTTTTTTCATGGAACTGGGGACTGAACTCAGGCCCTTGCATTTGACAGAGAAGCGCTTATTCTACTGAACCAACTCTCCAGCTCTGGTATGAGGTTTTCAGTTCTTCTGGAAAAATACTCAAGAGAGGAATAGCTGGCTTGAATGGGATCTCCAATCCTAGCTTTTTAAGGAAACTCCACACTGAATTCCTATAGTGGTTGTACCAGTCTGCACTCTCACCAACAGTGCAGAAGGGTTCCTTTTTCTCCACAGCCTCTCCAGCATTTATTATTGGCTGACTTCTTGATGTTAGCCATTCTTTCGGGGGAGAGATGAAATCTCAGTGTTGTTTTAATTTGCATTTCTCAAATGACCAATGATGCTGAACATTTTTTTCAGATATTTACTTACCATGTGTATTTATTCCTTTGAGAAGTGTATATTCATCTCAGATGCCCATTTTTGGACCTTTCAATTTGGGGGTCTGATTTTTTTTTTTTTTCAGTTCTGGGGATTGAACTCAGGACCTTGTGCTTGCCAGGCAAGCACTTATTCTGCTGGGCTATCTCCGTGGTCCTTTTAATTCTTTATATGTTCTACATAGAAGGCCTTTGTTGGAGGACCAGTTGGCTATAATTTTTTTCCCAGTTTGTGGGTTTTCTTTTTTACTCTGTTGGTTTGCTGTGAAGTGCAGAAACTTTTCAAAACGATGAGATCTCAGTTGTGGATGCTTTAAAGTATTTCCCATGTAGTTTGGTTTTTGTTCATAAACCTTTAAGATTTCTACCTACATTTTCCACCAGCAGATTTAGTGTTTCTATTTTAATATTTAAATCTTTGATGCATTTTTACTGCAGCTTTCTGCATGGTGATAGGCATGGATCTAGTTCTAGCCTTCAGCATGTGGAAAGCCGATTTTTCCAACACCATTTATTAAAGAGGCGATCTTTCTTCCAGTGAACATGTTTGGTCCTGTATCAAACATAAGGAAGTTGAGTGTGTTTTCAGTTGTGTCTGAATCTTCTAATCTGTTCCGCTGATCCGCAGGTCTGTTTCTATGTCAGTACCGTGCTGATTTTTATCACAGTAGCTTTCTAGCATAATTTTAGGTCAGGGATTGTTATACTTCCTGCCTTTCCTTTGTTTCCCAGGATTGCTTTTGATATTCTGGATCCCTTCTCATTCCAAATGAATTTGAGGAAAGTTTTATTTAGCTCTATGAGGTTGGCATTTCACACGTGTCAAGGAAACTGTCCATTTCCTCTGTGTTTTCCATGATGTGAAAGTAAAGATTTTGAAAGTAGGTATTGATGATCTGAATTTCTCTAGGGTCTATAATGATTTTGCCCTTTTCATTCTTTATTGCATGAATTTGTGTTTTTTCTTTCCTTTTTTGGCTAGGGGTTGGGTAGGAGGTTTATCAATTTTATTTATTCTTTCATAGAACCAACTCTTTGATTCATTTATTCTTTGTATTGTTTTTCTCATCTCTAGTGCATCAATTTTTGCTTTAATGCTTATAATTATTTCCTGCCTACTAGCCGGGTGTGGTGGCACATGCCTGTAACCCCAGCACTCGGGAGGCTGAGGCAGGAGGATTGTTGTGAGTTCGAGACCAGCCTGAGCTACAAAGTGAGCTTAAGGCCAGCCTGAACTGCACAGTGAGACCCTGTCTCAAAAAGACCAAAAAAAAAAAAAAAATTCCTGCCTTCTTTGGGTTTGGGGCTTGACTTGCTCTTCTTTTTCTAGGAGCTTGAGGTGCAGCATAAGATCATTTATTTAGGCTTGTTCTGTTTTGCTAATGTGCAAATTTACTGCTATAAATTTTCCTAAGATGGCTTTCATTGCATTCCACAGGTTTCAGTAAGTTGCATTTGCATTTTCATTTGACTGTAAGTATTTTCTGATTTCTTCTTTAATTTCATCTGTGACTCACTGGTTGTTTAGGAGGTTATTTAATTTTCATGTGTCTATGGTGTTTTCATAGTTTCTTTTGTCACCAATTTCCAGTTTTATTGCACTGTGATCAGAGAGTATGCATGGGATAATTTCAGTTGCTTTTCATTTACTTAAGAGTGCTCTGTGTGCTTGTATATGGTCTATTTGGGAGAACGTCCCAGGTGTAGTTGAAAAGAGTATATTATGTTGTTCCTGGGTGAAACACTCTATAAAGGTCTACCAAGTCAATTTCTTCACAAGATTGGTTTAGTTCTGTTATTTCTTTGCTGATTTTTACTTAGTTGATCTATCTCTTTGTGACAGTGACATGTTAAAGTCCCCCATTACTATTGTATTATTGCTCATTTGATTTTTCATGTCTGTTAAAATTTGTCTTATCAAGGAGGGTCCACCTATTTGGTGCATGTATATGTATAATTGCTATCTCTTTCTCTTTCAGTTTTCCCTTAACAAGTATATAGTGACCTTCTTTACATCTTTGAATAATTTTTGACTTGAAGTTGATATTGTCAGCAACCAAGATAGCTACCCCTGCTTTTTTCTAATTTCCTGTGGCATGGAGAATTGTTTTCCATCCTTTGACTTTTAGTCTGTGAATTTCTTTTTGAGTTAAATGTGTTTCTTGTATGCAGCATATTGCTGGATTTTGTTTCTTAATCCACTCTACTAGTCTGGTTCTTTTGATTGGTGAATGGAGGCCATTTACATTGATGGCTATAACTGATATGTATTGGCTTATCTTTGTCATGATATTTTTCTATTCGAGGTTCTGTTCTTTTTTCCTCTTTGTAATTACTTGCTCTGTTTGGTGGTTCCTTTCTGTTGCTCTTGATCGCTCCTGTCTCATAGAATATCTGTCAGTACTCTGTAGGGTTGGTTTGGTGTTCATGAATTTCTTTAATTGTTCTTTTTCATGGAAAGATCTAATTTCAGCATTGAATTTGATAGTTTCACAGGATACATCAGTCTGGGTAGGAAGTTATTTTTTTTTCAGAACCTGAAATACTTCACTTCAGCTCTTCTTGATTTGATGGTTTGTGTTGAAAGATCTACTGTGATTCTGTGATTCTGATGGGCTTTCCATTGTAGGTGATCTGTTTCTTTTCTCTAGTAGTTTTTAATATTCTATTATTTTGCTGAATTTCTGAGATCTAGATTATTATGTTTATATGTAGATTTATTGTGATTATGGCTGAGTGGAGTTCTACATGCCTCACTTATCAGTATATCAGATTCTTTTCTCATGCTTGGAAAATTTTCTGCTAGTGCTTCTGCAAATAGTTTTTTTTATGTCATTTGTGCTCTCATGCTGGCTTCATTAACATATATTTTTCTTGTATTATGTTTCTTTGCATCGTCTTGTAGTTGCTGGACTGTTATTTCCTGGTTCCTTGTTAGTTTTGAGAGATCTTTTATTTCACATTCATTAGCTGCAACACTGTCTTCAAGGCCTGAAAGTCTATCTTCAGCTTCATTCAAGCGGTTTTGCCAGCTTTCAATGGAGTTCTCAATTTCTTGAATATCTGTTTGAATCTATTTCATGCATTCCAGTTCTTTCCTGTATTGTTCACTCAGTGTTTCCATCATTTTTCTATTCTCCTCTATTTTTTCTATCTATGTATTCCTTAGCTGTGCTGAGCAATTTTTTTTCATGATTGTTGTCGTTTCTATTTGGACCTGAGATATTATTTCCGATTTTATTTCTTCTATAGCCTTTACTTTACTTGCTATCATACAGAGATTTCAGGTTTGTTATTTCCAAGGTTTTTTTTTCCTGCTCTAGTCAAGGGAGGGAAACTTTATTCAGACCCCAAGGTTGCAGTCATTGGGCGGGTGGTGCCCTTCTGGATGAGGGGCTAACTGAGCTTTACTTGACCTTCTTCTTCAGGCACAGGTTGTTGGTGTGGCCACACTTCTTCTTGCAGCAGTTGACAACATGGGAGTGCAGGTGGGCATAGCAATTGTGACAGGCCATCTTGTCAGAGTTGTACTTCTGGGCAAGCTGGTGCAAACATGGCTCAATGGTCCCACCTTGTAAGCAAAGCACCAGGTGCAGGGTAGATTCTTTTTGGATGTTGTAGTCAGAGAGAGTCCAACTGTCCTCCAGTTGTTTGCCAGCAAATATCAGACACTGATGGTCAGGTGGGATGCCCTCCTTGTCTTGGATTTTGGCTTTGACATTCTCGATAGTGTCACTAGGCTGGACCTTGAGGGTGATGGTCTTGCCCATCAGGGTCTTCACAAAGATCTGCATCTCTGCATCTGCTGCTCAGCCACCTCACTGAAGAGGAAGAGGGCAATGGAAGTGGAAGAAAGAAGGTGGTAGAACCAAAAAAGAGAGCAATGGAACTGGAACTCAAGCTCTTGTATGTCATTGTCTCCTGGATTTGTTCTGGGTGGGCTAGAGAATTGAGATTGCCTTTTGCTCCTGTGTTTTGGCATTTCTGAAGCTCCCCGTAATCACCTAAACAAAGTCCTACAGGTCACCCAGAGTCTGCCAAAGTTATTAAATGGCTCTAGGAAAACTCCACGCCTGTGCACACTGGGCCCACAGATCACAGCACTCCTGCATCCTGCCAGCCACTGAGAGTCCACCTAAGTTCTTAAAAGTTTGGACTTGCACCAACAGAAGCTCCACATCTGCACACTAGGGGCTAAGGAAGGTCAGAGCTTCCCAGAGTCCCTCAGGCTGCCCAGAGTCCACCAAAGTTCTTAAGTGGTGTCAGGAAAGCTCTGTGCCTGCAAGCACTGAACCCTCTTATCATTGGTTTTAAAGAGTGCCCTAGCTGAGCACACTCACAGACAGCTACTATCTTGGTTACTTTTCTCTTCTTGCTGGGAAGAAAATACCCAATGCCCAAAATCAAGGAAGGAAAAGTTTATTTAGCTCAGTTAGTGGAGATTTTAATCTACACTCTGCTGGCTCCAAGGCAGAGTGGCACATGGTAGAGGGCAACAGCTCATGGCAGTGGAAAATAGCAAAATCAAACAGAGGAGGAACAGCTGCAGCATCTAGCTAATCTCTCTCCCTTCCTTATGTTGTATGCAGATTACCCACCCCAGAATGTGTATAGCACTCATACCCACAATCCCAGCATTGGATCGTGAATTAATCACAAACTCTAGAAACCCCCCAACCCCCCGTGACTGCACGAGGCTTTGGGTGGACAACTAGACACAAACCATAACATCTGTTCATGTACAATCCAGGAAGAAGGGCCCCAGACAGATCCTTTGCCAACGCGGTGGTGAGTACAGCCCGGTGCTTTTAAATCTGCTGTTAAAATCTTCCACTGAACCTTGTGAAAGAAACAGATGTTGTACAGTGCAGGATATTGTGCATTGTAACTTCAACTGGGGAAATCATATGACTCAGTCCTATAAACTGATTAAAGTATTTTCTTTCCCCCATAATTTAACCACAAGCATTAATTAATGCATCAAGGAATATGTTTTGGACTTACAAATCTTTCTAACTAGCCAAAGCAAAAAATAATAATAATAATAGTAACTATTGAACACTACAAACTTTAGAAATACATTTCCCTTTTTTTAGAAATGCATTTTCCAATCACCATATTAGAGTTGAACATTTTTCTTTAGTAAAGTTAACTCCAAAAAGGAAAGCAAAATCTAAGACATCAATCAAATTGCTTTTAAGAATTATCCTATGGCAAGAATATTTATCTTAACTTAATAAAAACCACTTTGGATTCTAAATACATACTTTGTGTCATGACATACCAACTATTACTATACTGTCTCTCAAAGAAACAATTTTTAAAGAGTAATAAATGAAAAATAAGACACAAAAAAAGTCACAGGACAGTCCTGCTGCTATATATGGATAGATTTCTAATTATCTATGTAAATATATGTAAGTGTTAATTCCTATTTTTAAAATTTTTTTCTTCATATTCTATAAGAACTTAGAGTTTAATATCTTAATACTTGATGGAAAATACCTGTTCCATGTTATGCCTACAATGTTTGATATTTAGACAAATAGTGTCGGTAAACTGAACTGTATATGTTGCAGAGTACTAATAAGCTCTTCTGGAGGGTTAACAACCTAAGTTTGCAGATCAAAAATTGCAGTAAAGGAAAGGCTACAAGGTCAGCCAACATTTTGGCCTTAGCCTTTCCAGGTCAGTGAAGACTCAGGACATAGGAGAACCTGTACTGTAACATCATGTTACTCAGTTGTGCCCCAAATTTTCTGATCAAGGGGATTATGGAACCACAGAGGAATGCAATTAATGATGTATAGTGTGCCTAAGGAAGGTCACATGGAGAGAAAATATTCTCTTAGGCTTCCACAGAGAGCATATTGGTTAAGCAATGGCCATGACTTACCCACATGGCAAAGGATCTACAAAGTGCAGTACAGGATTACAGGATAAACCCTGAGGATACCTGACTGACCTTATCTGATGCAAAAGTTACATTTCTTGTTATATAGGTTTATCTTGGTTGTAACCATCGAGCAGAGAAGTATGAAAACAAGGTATATAAAGTAAAGCCATATTAATATGCTGAGCTGTGAATGGCTCAAGTCAACAACTTCTACAGATAGCCCACTACTATTGCAGACTGCTGAACTGTGTTGGATTGTTTTGCTGAGTTCATGCACCTAGTATTGGATGCCAATAGAATACCCATCTCTGACAGGACTAAACAAAGAAAGAGAATACAAAGGAAAGACTTTTTTGTTTTTGTATATACAGAATAGTTAAGATAGATATACAGCTACTTTTGCTTAATGCAATGCGAAGATTTGTGCTAATAGTGTTTGGACAGGATATCCTGTTTACTTCTTGTTTTATGGATAGCCACTAGGAAGACAACAATGTACAATGTATTGATTAAAATTAAATAAATAAATAAGTCACTCTGGACAGTATTTGTGCTGAGTAATCCATATTTACAGATTGTAGAGACACCCTCAGCTTAAAAAAAAAAAATAGAAAAGCGATATGTGAGTTTGTGTTAAAACTAAAAACGCATTTGATCATGGAAACAAATTATGGTATGTGGAGGAAAGATCTGGGGTAGACACACACAGGATGTCACAGAGCATCCCAGCAAATTGAATACTGGGGCAACGAGTACTCACTGGAATACTGGATCTGGTCATATGAACAGGAGGAGGACTAGGGAGGGAGGAGGCCTTAGAGCCCCCTGCACATACCCTATCCTTTTCTTGGCTCCCTGAGAATTGTCAACTGGCTGCTTTATTTTTTCCAGTGAACCTTTTTATTGAGCGTCCTGTGTCTCAAATATCATGCTGAGCCTAGGGATATGACATAAAGGACTGAAAGAAAACTAGTTTAGCAGAAAGAATACACATTTTAATAAAGAATTACAAGTGGAAGTTTATGAGATTATAGAAGCACCTGAGTCAGACCTGGGATGTGAAGGAAGGTTCTCCAGAAGTGCCATCTAACCTGAAGTCGAATATGAACTACAGTTCATTAAACAGGAAGAAGAGGCTGAAGAGGCCAGGGAAACTGCTCATACAAAGTCCCCAGCACAAGAAGCATCAGGCTGTAGGGCAGGAAGAGATGGAATGGGTCCCCCATGGGGCTGTTGGCTGTGCTGTCTATAAGGTCTCAGTTGTCTTGTATGCAGCTAGGTAGAGAATGAGCACCTCAGGAGACAGGGCTGGGCTGAAGCTGAGGGCACCCGCACATAGACAGCGGGTGTGGGCCCCATCACCCAGGTAGGCCCTAACAAGCCGAGAAAAGAAGTCAAAAAGCAGACAGGCAAACTGCAGTACAAGGTTTCAGGACAAATCCTAAGGGTATTTGCCTGACCTTGTCAGATACAAAAGTTACATTGCTTGTTATATAGGTCTTGCTTTATCTTGGTCTTAACCATCTGGCAGAAAAGTATAAAAACAAAGTATAAAAAGTAAAGACATATTAATATGCTGAGCTACAAAAGGCTCAAATCAACAACTTCTGACATTGTCAGTCTTATAGAAAACCCACTACTATTATGGAGTACTGGACTATATTGCATTATTTTGCTGAATTCAGTGACAATGGAATACCCTTCTCTGACAAAACTAAACAAAACTTTCTCTTAATTCAGTGAATAGAAAGATTTGTTGTGATAGTGTTTATGGACAGGATATCATGTCTGCATCTTATACAATGAATAGCCACTAAGACAACAATGTGCAATGTATTAATTATTGAAACTGTCCTGCAAATCAGTTTTGAAACTGCTATTTGTTTCTCAATAAAATTATTTTTAAAAAAGCAGAAAGAGATCCCTGGAATACAGGATTTATGGAACCAAGCAGGCCAAAGGCAGAAGCTTCCACTGCGTTATGTCCCAGGATGACCAGTACCTGGGGCAGAACAGCCTCCTGGCAGGGGAAAGAGTACAGGAGATATAGGGGTCAGAAGAGGATAGTGTGGGAAGCAGGAAGCGCCAGGCAACAGCACATCTCCCCCAGGTAGCAGGGCTAAGGAGATGGACTTAAGGAGTGGGGCATCCCATATGGAATACTTCTGTTTGTTTGCTAGAAAGACAAACTCAGGAAAGCAGGGGGCCAGGAAGATAGCTCAGTAGAATAAGTGCTTGCCTAACAAGCACAAGGTCCTGAATTCAATCCCTGCTACCACAAAGAAAAAGAAAAGGAGGCAGTGGAGAGAGAGTGGAGATGGGAAAGGGCTCTGAGGATGGAGGTGAGCCATGGGAGGGAGAGGAGAACAGGGGAGGTAGAAAGGATAAAGGTGCGACGTGTATGTGTATTGATTCCACATGTGAGTGCATTTGTTATGGATTGCAAATATACAGTAATAAATAATTTATGTGAGAGAGAGAGAAGGGACAGAGAGATGATATTGGTAACAAATGGGGAAGGAACTCAACTGAGGTTGCTGAGGACAGAATGGGACTCACATCCAGCCTCAGAAGGAAGGGCCCAGCAGGATGGCTGCAGGATGGCAGAGAGGGGGAGCTGGTGCAGCTGGCATTGGGACAGGAGCATGTCTCTATGGGGAGCAAGGCACAGTGCTGGAGTGGGAGGGCAGGAGGAAGGCGCAGTCTCCAGGGGAAGGGAGCCCCTGGCGGCAAAGCACTCCCTGGTGCTTTGATCTCTGAGCTGAGCCTTCCCCACCCTACTGACACTCAGCTCCTTCTCTGTCTTCAGCGCATCCACTTCCCTGTGGGGCTGGTGAGCTGCTCAAAGGAAACAAGGGCACTGAGCTGTGTTATGCTACGATTGGCCCACTCCTTCCTTTGCAATCCCGTTTCAGGCACCTGCATTTCTGTGCACAAGATTTTGTTTACCCTAGTAAAACTCTAATAGAAGAGTTCAGGTAGAACAGCAGAGTCAGTCATTGTGGGCAGTGGGCCAAAACAACCATCTGCAGCCCACCCCTGGGCTACCTTTGGCCTGCAAAGTGATCTGAAGGACCAAAGACCAGAAGGCAGGACGCTCTATAGACCTTGGTGTGCAGCCAGCTACCCAGTGCAGGCACATAGGAAATGCCCCCCAGCACATTCCAGGCTGTGAGCACAACTCCAGCCGTCCCAGCGCTGGAAGGGCCCAGACTCTGGAGTTCATGGATCCTGAAGCAACCAAAACAGTTAAAATCCACTGTCCAGGTCACCCTGGCCTCCCTACACCACACATAAACTTCCGCTGTGTCATGTCCACATTGTGTAGTTCACATAAAGTGTAAAGAAATGTATCCCTGATGATTGGAATTGAACTTGCACGTGGCATCTGCTGATGGCCTTGGTAAATAATCATTTGCAATAGGTCAGCACTAAAGAACACCTTATCATTATTATTGCAGCCCCAAACATTGGAAATATTAAAAGCGTGACTAGGCTGGAAGCCTTCCTATCTGTCTGTCAGCTGGGTGTAAGGTAGGTGTGCATGGCCATGCTCTGGTGCCTTTGGGCCCATGGGGCGTCCCCACTCATGGAAGCCCTCCCTTTAATCCTGTATGGACCAGCTGGCCTGTTCTCAGACTCCCAGGTAAATACCATTGTGTTTGGAGTCAGAAACTGATTTTTAAAATATATGACTGATACTCCTATCGAAAAGCATAGCCAGTATGAAGACATTGGAACACAAAAAGACCCCAACACAAAATCATCTTAATTCCCAGAGGTAATTGCTGAAATCCTTTTAAGGGGTTGGGGAGATAGCTCAGTAGAATAAGTGCTTGCTTGGCAAGCACAAGGTCCTGAGTTCAATCCCTGGCACTGAAAAAAAAAGAAAAAGAAAGAAAAGAAAAAAAAAGAAAAGAAATCCTTTTAGTCTGTTTCATTTTAGCTCTTTACCTCTCTCTGTCCTCTCTGTCTCTGTCTGTCTGTCTGTCTGTCTGTCTGTCTCTGTCACTGTCACTGCCTCTGTCTCTGTCTCTCTCTTCCCCCTCCCTCCTTCCCTTTCCCACCGTCCTTCCTCTCTCCCTGGGGATTCTTTCTCTACAATTTTGTATCCTGCCTTTTTCACTCAATAAATCAGGAATTGCAAGAGCAGTAACAGACCCACTTTATTTCCACATTTCCCCCCTTTATTTCTCTCTGTATCTTTCCTTCCTCCTTCGCCAGTATTCCTTTATTTTGGAGCATTTCCATTTTTATCCAAGTCCAATTCAAAACATAAAACAGTTTATGCTTTCTGAGTTTTATTTCCTCCCTACACTTGTTAAAATGGACCAGTTAAAAGAAAAGCTTCCCGGAGCATGATAGATCCACCTCCAACTATATAACTGTTTCAATTTAGAGTCTTAGAATAATGATCTGCCACCATATGTGGGTTATAACTTGAGGTTTTCATAAAAATGTGGCTTGGACGAACTGTGCCACAGTGCCAAGGAGCTGGCTTGCCTCTAGAAGTAGCTCCTTGATGCTGACTTTCTTGAGTCTAGGAAGCTGTTTCATGGGGGCCAGTGAACAAGGGCTCTGGGTATGACTTCAGGTGTGGGTCCCTCCCAACAGAGGAGGTGTGTTCTGTGTCACAGCTTTCCCACAGGGCAGACACTGTGACCTCATTGAAGCCTACACTTGTCTGGGGACTGATGTCAGCCGCAAAGCTATTGGAGAAAAGCGGTCTGCCTCAGGAAGCGGTTTCTTTGCAGGGGGAGGAGGAATGTGTCTGAACAACTTGGCTTTTGAGACCTCCTGAGACCAGGAGCTCAGAAAGATGAAACACAGAGCAAACCTCAGGACAGTCTGCCCCTTCTCCCTCCTTCTCCCTCCCATTTCACAACACAAACAAAAACAGAAATGCTTTCAACTCCGTTTTCCGAACCCCAGGCCCTTCCCCCAGGTCTGTCTGTTACTGCTTCTGCTTGGATTATTTTCATCTGGGTTGTGTTTTTCTAACCAAAGGCCAGGCCTTTGTCTTTGTGTATTTGTAAAGTGCCATGTCTACTTACCAGTCTTCAGAAATTACAAGCAATACTAGGAATGCACCACAACTGGCAGAACTCACCCAGCTTTTTCTGCACTAATGCTCTGCCTGAGCACAAGACTGGGCTGTTTTTATGAGGCAGGACTGAAACATTCTAATCCCAAGAAACTACCTGAACTCGGCATTAGCTGTGAGTAACCCAGCACACTGCACCGGTGTGGTGACTCTGCCATGCCCCTGGGGCGCTGGATGCCAAAGCTTACAAGCCAGTGCGGCGTGGTCAGGACAAAAGCAGCCTGTCCCTTCCAGGGAGCCAGGAGCCAGCCTCACGACAGCCTCGTGACAGCCACAGTGAGGGACAGACTTCTTGCCACCCTCTGTCCTTCGGTGCCAACCTCCTGGAGACCCAGAAGTTGCTTGGGCACAATGGTTTTGATCTTGTGGCATGGACCTGGCTGCTGTCAATGTTCAGAATTTAGGAGCCACAGGAAAGGGAGCCCAGCACCGTGGAGAGAGCGAGATGTGAGTGTTGAGTTGTGCTGAGAGGCACCATGGGAAAGGCAGGAGGAATACCTCTTCTCCCTCCCTCCCTCCCTCTTCCATCCCTTTCCCCCTTCCTTCCTCCCTTCCTACTTTCCTTTCTCCATCCTTTCCTCCCTCCCTTCCATCTTCTTTCCTTCTGTATCTCTGTCCTCTTCCTTCCCACCCTACTAACTCCTCCTCCACCTTCGGTCTCTCCTCGCCTTTTCTTTCTTCCTTTCTTTCAACTGAACTTTGTAGTCAATTGTCTCCACCTCGTTTGTCTACACACATGACTCCAAAAAGAAAGTAATAACTTGAAAATGGCGTTTCAAGTAGTTGGATAGCAGCATAGGCTTGAAGGCATCTGTACCCGATGGCCCTTCCCCTGGAAGACAGCAATGGCACCAGAGCCCTGGGAAACCAACAGAGCAACCCATGGAGACTGCTGACTGAGAGCTCCGGGGGGGTGGTAGGTGCTCCCCATAGGAAGTACTCCTTCCTCTCATTATTTGACTCGCACTAAAAAGGGTTGGAGCCATCCTGAAGTGAGCTGGCAGCAAATGCCACCAGGCCTTTAGACTAGGCCCAGCCATGACAGCATGAGGCCAAGAAACTTAGTTGAAAGCAGAAGTGTACTGAATTTAATGACGCAGACAGCTGTAGAAGTCCTTGTAACAGAACTCTAAAACCAAACCATCTTGCCTGGGACTCTGTGGGCTTTCTCTTAAAACAACCCTGAAAACTCAGAAGCCGAGTCCAGTCTCTTACATCCTAGAGATCGATTTAATCAAATGCAATCTCACACATACACAATAAAAAAAAAAAAAAGGCTTGAAAACTTACATTCTCATCCCCGATTCTCTTCCACATGTGCATCGTTGCAGGAAAATAGTTTAAAAATACATGCTTTAAAACAATTGTTGCTATTGTAAGAAAATTTCTTAATGAGAACATTATTCGATGTAGTCACATTTTGTTTCTAAAAATACACAAATAAAATGATTCGCAGATGCTGATTTACAAGAAAAATAGTAAAGTATGTCAACTAAAACATATTTGAGGGAAGGATAGAGGCCCTCATTAGAAACCGTTCCATAGAACGTACTTCCTTCTCCCAGACCGGCCAGGAAACCCCAGACTCTAACTGGGCTCCTGGCTCAGGGATGTGAAGGCACACACGGGCCTGCTTATGGCAGCCATGAGGACCGGAGCTAGAGACTCGCACTGCGAATGGATCTCGAGCAGCATCGAGGTACAGCCTGAAATCTGCATGTTCACCTGTACTCCAGGTCACTCTGCTTCGGGTGGAGTGTAGGTGCTACACTTCAAAAACACCACGGAAGTCATTTCCCCTCCTGCCTGCAGCTGCCAGTTGGGACTTATCAGACCCATCCTATGGTTTCATTAATGCCTGAGAGAGGACATCCCATTCCGCAAATTGTGAGGGCCACAAAAGAAGTGGTTAGAAGTGATGGAGCCCGTGTATTGAACTGAGAGTGTGAGCTACTTACTTCCTTACAATTAAACATGTATACATAGGTTAGACTGCCACAAATGGAAGATGAGGTTCTAGAAATGTAGCCTTATCTCTGTTATATTGTATTACTATCAAAATATACTTCCTCCCCTTCTTTCTCTCCCTCTCCCTCCTCTTCCCCCCTCTTCCTCCTTCAACCAAATGCTAGGGGTCCACCCCTGGGAGGTTGAACTTTCTGCATCACTGAAGTTGAGTGTGGTCATGTGACTCATTTGAGCCAATGAAATGAGAGTAGGAAATAAGGATGCTACAGTGAGCATGCTGATTCTGCCCTCTGCCTGAGAACAGGGTGTTCCAGACAGAAACTACTCCTGGAGACTGAACCTTAGAGGGAAGGTTGAATACAAATGTGGGAAAGGTGGAGCCACAGCAGAATCCACAGCAGTCAAGGCTGAAGAATAAATCCAAGCTGCTGTGTGTCCCTAAGACTGCAAAGTTGGCTGGTACTGTAAAGTGGCTTAGCAACTAGCCCTTGTCACAGCTTCTCATTAGTATTGGTGAAACACTAAGTAAGGCATGGCTGGGGGAAATGCCTGGGTCCTAGCTCTGTCTGGAATTCTCTTTTGTCATCTGAATTTTTTGTGTTCACCACCACCATGTGCTGCCTTTTAATGGCATAGTTAATATCAGCTGCAGAAAATTAGGAATCATTTGTAAATACTCAAAGTTCAGAGTTGAAATACCAAAGCATCACCAGCTGTATCTCTTAGTGCCACTTCTTAATAACACAAAGCATAGTGCATTTCCTGTACTTACAGTTTCCAGAGACCTCCCACCCATTGTTGATTACCAGGGTGTTGTGGTTGTGTCTAGTAGTTACCCCCAAAATCTCCTGCAGTCATGGGGCAGACTTGTAGAGTTTATGATTAACTCGTGATCTGCTGGGATTATGGGTGTGAGTGCTATACCCCACCTGAGGTGGATAATCTGAATTCAACTTAAAGGAGACAGATTTGCTCTCTGCTCTTTGCTGCCACCATGAGTGGCTGCGCTCTGCCATGTGACACTATGTCTTGGAGCCATCTGAGTGTGAGCTAAATACATCTTTCCTTCCTCCATTTTGGGTGTCGGGTATTTGTCCCAGCAACAAGAGAAGAGTAACTGAGACACAGGGTCATGGTCTGCATGCATGATTTTGAAGCTTTCCCTGTTTCCTGTTCTAACCATGCTGTAATTTGTCCTTGTGCCTCTGTGGGTGCGTAACTATGGTGGTATGAACTGGTGTTTGTTTGCCTCTACTTAGAGGTAGTAGAACAGAACAATGTTCCTTGAGACCATTCTAACGCAAGTTTCATTATTTCCTGTGGAACATTATTAACAATCTTTCTAGAAATTGGGTTTTTTTGTTGTCGTTGTTGAACTCTTCCATGCTCCCCTCAACCCCAGCATGCCAAGCTAGTGACCATGTAGTACTGTCAGAACACAGTGCTGAGTTCAGACAGGCGGAAGGTGTAGGTGCATCATGGCTGGCTCACTGCATGCTTTCCTTGCAGCACAGATTGTCTTAACTCTGTCGCTGGTAGGGAATGGCTCAGTTCTCTGTCAGTCACACTTAGACTTCTTGTGTTCTCATGGACTACTGTCCCAGAGTTGTTTAAGCACAAAGAAACAACTATAGTAAGAGATAAAGAGTTCTGCAACTTGATCTACTAAAGTCTCGGTAACAGGAACAAGAAGAACAAGTGAGAGGTCCCTCCCCCCCACACACAGAATTCTCTGCTTCCCTGCTGCTCTAATTTGGATCTGAAGCATGTCCTGAAGGCCAGCATGGTAAAGGCTTGATCCCAATGGGTCTCTGTTGGCAGTGGTTGGACTTTAAGAGGCGGAGCTAAGGAGATGGTTGTTAAGTGATTGGGAAGTGCCCTTAAAGGGTATCATGGGATGCTAGACCCTTCCTCTCCTTCTCTTGTCCTCTGGTGAGTAGTTTTGCTCTACCACAAACTGCTGCTACAGTATGCTGCCTTGCCACAGGCCCAATGTAATGGGACCAACCAGTCACAGACTAGGATCTCTGAAAGCGTCAGTCAAAATTAAGCTTTTCTCTCTACCAGTTGATTGTCTCAGGTATTTATTATAGTGGTGGAAAGGGAGCTGACATACCTGGGCCAGTCTCCAAGATGGGAGGTAGCTATTCGCAGCCAAGGGGCCCACATACTATAATTTCAGCTTAAAGCACAGGAAGAATCTCTCCATGACTCCCTGTCCCCATGTCATCAATTCACCAAATATTTTTCAGCCACTCAAACATTCCAAACACTGCATTTGGTGCTTGGGATACAAAAGGTAATGAAGAAGCTCTGCAGGGTGAGAAGAGGGGCAAAATTATGTTCCATAAACAAAGTGACCAGGAGACCAACTCTATAGATCCCATCAGGAGTCCTCAGTAAGGGTCACTACCAGCTAGGTAGACACCTGAAAAGGTGCCACATTAAAAAAAAAAAAAGTCAGATGGGAATCTTTTGGCTTTTAATGTCACTCTCACCATAGGATGTCTCACATGGCTTTTGCATGTGTGTTTTGCCAATGAAGAGGGCCCCGGACAGTACTGGGCCTCAGTCTGTTAGGGACCAAGCACATAGTGGGAGATGGGCAGTGGGCACATGAGCGTGTCTGTCTTGGTTACTTTTCCCATTGTTGGGGCAATATGCCTGATACCCAAAGGAGGAAAAGTTTACTTTGGCCCACAGCTTACAGAGGTTTCAGTCCATAGTTAGCTGACTTCAAGCATGGGAAAGCTGCATTGCAGAGCCAAACTAGTCAATAGCAAATACGCAAGAGAGAGTGAAGCAGCAGCAGCAGCAGCAGCAGCAGGGAGGAGCTACTTCTTCTGTCTATTTATATTCATCTAGGTTTCCCCTCTTTGGGGTGATGCCTCTCACATCCAGGATGGCTCCTCCTATTACCAACACCCAGGATTAGGCTAGACCAACCAGGAGACTAGTTTAGGAATCACATCTCTTAATCACATCATCACATACCCTAGATCCAGACACTGCCCCAAACCTATGAACCCACGAGGCTTTGGGGGGCATCTAGAGATAAGCCACAGTGAAAGCTTCACTGTATTCACAGAAGCTCCCTGTCACACACAATACTGACAGAGTTACATCCTTGTCAAGTCAGCAGCGGCCTTCTCATAGAAGCATGAACACTCTAGTGAGCTGTGCACATGAGGGAACTGGGTTTTGTGGTTCTCATGAGAATCTAATGGCTGATGATCAGAGACAGAGCTGAGGCAGTGACGCTAGCACTGGTGAATGTAATCCTTTTGTATCACAAACATATACTAAAAAAAATAAGGAACTGAACTCCCTCCACCCCAGTCCATAGAAAAGTTGTCTTTTACAAAACCAGTCCCTAGTGCCAGAAAGATTGATGCCCACTGTACCAGTACCTGATGATCTTCGTGTGACCTCTCCCTGTTGGTTCTCTTTACTCCGAGCCAGATCAGTGGCTTGTGCCATTCACTTCACAAGTAACAAAGGCAAAACAAAAACAAGGGTTATACAAGAAGAGTGAGGTGAAGTCAGCATTCTCTATAGTTATTTTAAAATTCATGACCCTCAAAATATGATCAAACAACCACCAGAACTGACTTTTAGAATGAATTAGTTGTTTTTGCATAGAATTTCTGAAAGCTGTCTCACCCCAAGCTGTGTGGTTCTCACAACACATTCTGTTCAGGTCCAGATGGGAAGAGAAATAGAAATAGATAGTCTTAGTCTAGTTTCTATTGCTGCTACAAAGTACTTGGAATGGGATAACATAAAGAAAAACATCTGCCCAGATTTTGTAGGGATCTCATGTTGCTTCAGCTCATGATGGAAAAACTCATCCTAATGAGAAAAGCTTGATCCATTCATAAGGGTTCCAACCCCATGGCACAAATTCCTCCCTAACTGTTTCATTGAAAGAATAAATTCCCAAAACATGAACTTTCCTAGGATCCACTTAAAACCATGGTATTGATCAATTATGCCCTAGGCCACTGTTCCAGATAGAGATGTGCAGAGGTGAGGTCTGGGAATTACCTGGTTAATTGACTCTGACTTTGGCACAGTGAAGATGATCCAATACAGCTAGGCTGGCTCTGCACTGAGCTCCTCGAGTCCTGCTGGGAGAACAGCAGAGCCAAAAACCAACTGGAACCAGGAGTGCGGCTAGCAATTATGTCTTTACCTCACCCTGCCACAGAAGGTCTAATTTCAATGGAACGTGATGAGGCCTCACCACATACAGGACAGTTCTACTTAAAGGAAAAAAGGAAATGCCTGTGAGTTGTAAGTATTAGTCCAATAAAGATTAAGGATTGCTGCATGTATAACCTCAAAGACAAACCCAGCAAACCCCAGAAAACATGTGAGCCTGAAAAGGGTAGCAGCATCACAGAGCACAAAATGAATAATTTCTAGGAAAAAGAGGAAAACTCAGGCAGAGAAGATGAGTTAAACAAACCCTGAAGGCCAGAAAGAACACAGGGGCTGTTGGTTATTTCAGATTTCTATTGTAGCACAGGAGAAGCAAGAGAGGGTGGCACCGCGTAAGGAGCTGGGTTTCACCCCGCAGCTCTGGTAAGCCAGTGGTGGTGGCCCGCTTTGGCTTTCAGATTGCACGGAGGCAACTCTCTTTCAGTTTCTCACTTTTCTGCATGTCTCATGTGTTAGGTACCAAGTCACCTTTTGTTCTGGCTTATTTCTTCAAAGATAGTCATATACCAAGTATCCCTGAAAGATAGAAGACAACTCCCTGAAGCACAGGACAGGCAGGTTTTCTTACAACCCATATGAAAGATTCAGGTTCCCCAGGCCTAGGGTTTCTTGACTGAGGCAGGACCTCACTCCACACCTGTGTTGCATCCATTTGGGTCACCCCATGTTGTTTCTGTGTGACTCAAGGAGTAAGAAGAACTGAAAAGAAAGAAAAATTTCTCCAGCATGGTAGACCAGAAGTTATGAACCCAGGAAACCAATAGCATCCAGGCTGACTTTTCAACTTGCAAGTGGAGTGAGATCTCAGGTATTTCACCATTCTTGGATCTAAGATAGTTGTATGTTGGCCTAGCAGTATGGAGTCTATTGCAGTGATGCAAGACACAGGTGCTAAGTTTTATTTTAAAAGGCTATGAAAATACGCATAGAGAAGAAACATTAGATTTCAGAAATAGAAAGTTACGTTGACAGAACTTTTGTAATGGTTTGAGTGGGAGAGATGGTAACAGAAAGTAATCATGCATGATCCTAAGGTCTAGCTTGAGGTTAGGGCCCTTGGTGGGGCTTCTAGGATATTATTAGAGAAAGAATCTGGCTTGGAAATAGAACAAAAAGAGCAGTTTCAGGGGTAACTGAAAGTAGAGGTGCTCGTGGGGTATCCAAAAAAGGCTGGCTAGAGAAAACCTTAGCTCTTAAGATCTGATGCTCACAGAGAGGAGACAACAGTACAACCAACACAGAGGTGGGAGCCAGCAGTACAGGTGGGGAAGCAGCCTCCAGGATGGTCCCTGATGATCCTGGGTCCTGGGCACTCGGGCCCCAAGTAGCCCTCCTCCTGTACTGAAGCTAGCCTGTGTGACAACAAAACACAGTGAAGTGATGGTGCACGACTTTCAAGATTGGAGAAAAAGGACCTTGAGATTTCTGCCTTAGGATCTCTCTTGAATCACTGGCTCTGGGAGACACATGGTGAAGCTACTCCAGATCGGTGATGATGAACCTTTTAGAGTTCTTGATAACAAACAGCCAGCTACGGCCCACACACCATAGGTTCACCACCACTGCTCCAGCTCTCGGGCAGTGCACGAACCGTAGTGGGAGCAGATCATAACCCCAGGCCGATCTTCATACAGTTGGACTCCTGGCAGATACCTTGATTGCGACCTCATGAGGGATTTGAAGCTAGAGCCACCAGATGTAGATGCTCCCAGGTCCTGACTCATAGGAATAACCTGTGTGAGGTTATCATTGCTATGTTAAGGTGCTAAGCCTTGTCAGGCAGTCATAGATCACACAGGTGGAGACTGCAATGTGACTTGCTTCTGCCTTCTTCATTGCCAACTCTTTGCCCACTCTGTTTATCCTCATCTCTACGCAGATATTTTAGCACCACTCTACACTCCACCTCCCTCCATTTTAGAGAACTTGCCTGCCTGTGTCTGCAGCAAAATGCTGGACCCTCAGCCTTCTCTGTTAGTTTCCTGTGGGTGTCACAACAAAGTGCCATAAACTGGGTGGCTTTAAACAACAGAAGCTTGTCCTCCTACTGTGTAAGAGGTTACAAGTCTGCAGTTGCAGTGTCAGCAGGACCGCGTGCTCTCCAGTGGATCTAGACAGCGATCTGTTCCCCACCCCTCTCTTCCCTTCTGTGTCTCCCAGCCATGCTGGTGTTCCTAGGCTTCTAGCTGCACAATTCCAACATCTGTCCCAACTGGCGCATGTAATTCTTTCCTCCTTGCCTGCTCCTTCTTCTCCTCAAAGTACAGCAGCATATTGGACTAGGAGCCCACCCTACTCTAGTATGACCTCACATTAATTTAATGACATCTGCAATGACCTTAGGTCACATTCTAAGGGTTTGCTGATAGCAAAAAACAACCAGTGGTGCAACCACATCTACAGGCTAAAGAACAACAACAAAAAAAATCATATGATTATATCAATAGATGCATAAAAAACATTTGATAAAATCCAATACTCATTAATTACCAAAAAATGAAAAAATTCAGCAAACTAGGAATACAGAGAAACTCTCTCCAGCTTGATAAAATTCACTTACAAAAAGCCTAGAAGCTAACATTGTTTATAGCAGTTAGAAAACAAAATCTTTTCCCCAAAGATTGGGATGAAGAGAAAGATGTTCCCTCTTGCTGCTCATTGTACTAGGAGTCTTCACTAACACAGTGAGACAAAGAAGGAAGGAGGAAGGAAGGAAGGATGGAAGGAAGGAAGGAAGGAAGGAAGGAAGGAAGGAAGGAAGGAAGGAAGGAAGGAAGAAGGAAGGAAGGAAAGGAAGGGAAGGAAAGAAGGGAGGGAGGTAGGAAGGAAGGAAGGAAGGCAGGCAGGCAGGCTATACTGATTATGAAGGAAAAAATGAAATTATATCATCTTTCTCTGTAGATGATATAATTATTAGAAAAATCCCCCAAAACAATTTTAGAACTACTAGAACTCATGGACATGTGCACCAGGGTTGCAGGACTAAGGATTACAAGCCATCTTTCATTATTCCTGGTTCCTTCTCAGGCCGACTTAGTCACGTGTTCACGGATCTCCCACACATTTGCACCAACCTGTGCTCCAGCATGTTCTGCCACCAGAGCTTCCTGTCCTGCCACTGTGAGATCACGACTTATTTGTCACACACTGGTCCTTCAGAACAGAAACAAGCCTGGCTCAAACCTGTCTTCATCCAGGCACTCAACAAGTGCTTTTCTTGCTAAACACAATGGAGGGGCCAGGGAGATGGCTCAGTGGAATAAGCATTTTCCTAGCAAGCGCAAGGGCCTGAGTTCAATCCCCAGTTCTGCAAAAGAAAGACAATGAGAAATGTGTTTCACATTCTCATTTGGGTCACTTTTCTGCTTGGAAACATTATTTTATTCCAATATTCAGAAATATCAAAACTCTGTGATAGGAAAACACTTTGTCATTTAGTGTATGTAACTATCCTAGGGACAATGAGAAAACCAGCAGACTTCAGCCCCCGAATGTATACATAATGAACAGATGATGTAATATTACGTGTAGTGTCTACCATTGTTTCAGTCGTTATGTCAACAAAATGGTTTTGCCTATAATCCTAGGTTGCACAATAGATTATTGGCAACCTCCACATAGATAAATTGCTAAATGCCCTTAAAAAGAGCAGTCTGCTGATACAAATGTCAGAAACAGTGACCATGTGACAGCACGAAAGGGCCTCTCGCTGGGACCCAGAGAGATCCAACAGTGAAAGCGTTGTGACAGGAAGGGCAATACGAGGTGTTTGTGCGCTGATCCTGTCCTGCAGGGGGCTCCTGTTTTCAGCCTCCCAAGCACAGAGATTACAGGCATGCACCACCATGCCCAATCTCATTCACTGTCTCAGCACGCTGGGAGTGAGGCCAGCACAGCTCGCTGAGGATCCATCCCCAGTCCCTGAGCCTGCCTAACCAAGCACTTTAATCCACTGAGTTATCTGGCCGGCCGAGCTGTTTTTCATTTTGGGGAAGCTCTGGTCCTTACTTTGAGCATCCTTCCTGGCTCCAGTGCAGATCCCCCGCCTGCTGGCTCAGCTCATTCATCTCAATGGCTGAGACTTTCTAGCTTCCACCACTGGCCTGTGGACTTTCCCAGCACAGGTCTGTGAAATAGCCCCGCATGAGAAAATGCTCTTGGTCTCCAGCTGGACTCATGGAGGACATTGCCATGGGATCTGGGCCCTCAGCTGGATTCTTTGCATCTCTAGTGTGTGGGCAGTCCTCCTCCACTCTTCTGCGTTTGACTCTTGGGGTGAATGCAATGAAATAATACTATAAATTACATGTCCTATATTAAATATTTTCCCTTGTAGACCTCAACTACAATATTTACCTAGAATTTTTTCAATACTTCTATGTACTACTCACTAAGCATAGGGAGAAATGAGTTTTATCACCCAACAAATGGGCAGGTCTTTTTTTTTTAATGCAATAGTCTGAAACATTATTCTAAGACACAATGTATTGCCCTGTATCCTCTCTTCCTGAGGCTGCTGTGATGTGTGAAGCAGAGTTCTTGTGGAAAGGTGGGGGAGACTTGGTCTCTCTCACAACCTCCTTATGTGAGAGAAAGCCTAACACAAGTTTGGGTTAAGGGATGTTATCTTTACCCTCTCTACCACAAAGATACAATTTTCATGGTCAACTAGACCACACCCTAGATTCATCCTTGCACCACCAATTTAGAGAACACTCAGAGAATGGAAATTAATTTTATAAACACTTTCAAAAGACAAGAATGATAAACCTACTGAAAAACCATGAACATGGTTCACACCCTCTCCCAAGAAAACTTTGCATCTGCATCCATCCCTGTCAGTCATGGGGAGGGTTTTTCGGCCTCTACTTATCCACTTGGCTATGGCCCATTTCTGGCCCTGTGTACACAGATCCATCAAGCACTGCCTAAAACTTGCATGTGTGGGTGTAGACAGAGGTCTTGTATTAGACCTTGGAAAATGTTTGGCTCAATTTATAAACTGATCCCACAAGTACAAATGAAATGGATTTGTTTTCTTTCTTTGTGTTGTTTGCTCGGAATGTGGGTTGTTTTGTTTTTATGTGTTTGGGGTCTTTAGTTGTTTTCAGGAGCATGCTGCACTGAAGCTAGGGCCTCACGCATGCTAAGAAGGTGCTCCAGCCCTGAGCTGTACTCCCAGCCTGACAAAAGAGCTCTGAGACAGCTTACTTTCTCTTAAAATCCTAATCCACTGCTTTAGAATGTAAAAGGGAGCTCACATCTAGAAGTCATGGAGGTTCCTCAGAGCCTCATTGAAATTTTCTGCTAGCTTCAATTTGGAGGGGTGGCTAATGGCCTATACAACATGATTTATTTAGAGAGTGTCATATGTTTGAGGGCTGCCTTGGCAAGGGACTGTGCTAAACATGGAGATATACACTCCATGCCCACTGGGCTCACATAAAAGGCAAAAATACGCAATAGGGGTTTACCTCAGTGGGCGAGGCCTGATACTTTCCAGATGGTTACACCACAAGTGAGTTCAATAGAAATATCTTTAGAAAAAGATGCTCAAATATTAAATAAGCAATGAATATACATCAAGCCACAATCTGCTGCATTTCTTTACATCTGGGCTGGGAGTGTCACTCGTCCCTGGCTGCAGATGGGGTGGTCTTTGCTGTCAGTGGGAGGCCCCATCAGATTTCCCATTAGGAAGGCTCTTCTGGCAGCACAAGTTCTAGAACCTAAATGTTGTCCATAAATAGATTCAGAGCTTCTCTTGGGACAAGGAAGGGGGAAATAGAAGAGAGAGGAAGAGAAGGAGAGATTTTTCTTGAATTCAGCCTGTGTGTCCTGCATGTGGAAGAGAGGCATTTCCTTCCGAATCTTGGGAAAGGTCAGTAGACACAGCAGTTAGAAAGTGTAAAACAGCGCTGGTCAAATGGTGGCTGCAAAATCACTCAGAAACCAGCTGGGTAGACTTAGGGGAGCCAACAGTAAGGCAGGAGACCCTCTGAAGGAGCCCACAGTCAGCTCTTGGGGAGGCAGGGACAGGCAAAGGGCCAGCTTCCATAAGTTACTCAGCAAATCTGTTTGAGGAGATGAAGGTAGTGTCAGAGTCTGGCTTCATTAGCGGCCTCATCGTGAGGGCTGCAGTGGGCGGAAGCTCAGCAGGTCCCAGGGAGGTGAGAAAGGCCTCATCCAGAGCTGCCTGGTGTGCACATTGGCCCCTTCCACCCTAAGAAGCCCTGGGGCCACTCCTCCAGTTTGTTGCCACAGTATGTGAAATGCCTAAGACAATTAAGTCCTGGCAAAGCGCTGGGATTTGGTTAGAGGTACTGACTTCAGGAAACACATGAGAGTGCTACAGTTATGTGGTGCTGCCAGCTGTTCCAGCTTCATGTCCCCGATGTGCAGCTCTGATCTGAAGGTTCATCCTCCTGAGCACACAGCCCCAGTCCTGTCCACCATCTCCACCCGACATTGACAGACAGTGAAGGAAGTGCCACCTAAATGTGTGGTGAATAGTTATATTTTTAAAAATGGACTGCAATAAAAGATATGTCACTATTAATGCCCTACAAAACACTTCTCACTTCAAACACATGTCTTATTCTTGCCACTTTCATGTGTGTGTGTGTGTGTGTGTATTTGTTACAAGGTCTCACTACACAGCTGAGACTCCTAGTGATCCTCCTGTTTCCAGCCTCCCCAGCACTGGGACTACAGGAATGTGCCACCATGCCTGGACTTAGTCACCAGCTCAGCATATCCCAGGGCAGGACCAGTAAAACATGCTGGACCGGGGATTGAACCCTGGTCCCTGTGCTTGCCAAAGCAGATGCTTAGTCCACTAAGCTATCTCACCAGCCCTCTTGCCACTTTCTGAAGCAGTTCTGGAAGTCCTTTTTTGTGAGAATCTTTATGAGGGGTGATCGAAAATACAGCAAATGCTGCTGCTTCATGCCACCCAACAGAAAGCGAAGCCTGGCTCCTAAGAACACGGCCATGTGTCTCCACCCTCCCTATTCACTGGATCCAACAGAGTGTGACTTCTGTCTCTTCCTCAAAGTCAAAATAATTATAAAAGTTAAAAATTCTGAATCCATTCAAGACATCAAGACAGCCACAAGTACAACTAAAGACACAAAAGAGGGCTTTTCTACTTTAGAAAGTAGGAAGAGTGATAGGATGAATACGTTCAAAATGAAGGGAAGGATTTTTAAGGGGGATTCATGGCAATATATCTCTTACTGCAATAAATTTTTTTTTTATTCTATTTGATTGTTGCAGGTCTCACTATGAAGCTTGTACTTGTGGTGATCCTCCTGTTTTCAGCCTGCCCAGCACTGGGATTAGAAACAAGTGCCACCTCGCCAGGACTCTGGCCCTCTCAGCCAAAGAGGGGCAGAGCTGGCACAGCATGTGGTGCTGGGTATCATCAAACTCTGGTCCCTGTGTTCGCCTAAGCTTGTGTAAGCAGATGCTTTAGTCTGCTGAGCTATCTCACCGGCCCCCGTAATAAACATTTTTAATTAAAACATTCACTCTACTTTTCAATCATATCTTGAAGGTTAATATCTAGTGCCCTGTTTAAATGACTTTGAATCTTGCTCTCTAGCAAGATTATCAAACTTTCTGTAGGATGAGAATCACAGGTGATGCACTTCTGTAATCCCAGCACTCTGACAAGCAAGGCAGGAAGATCATAAATTCAAGTCAAGCCCAGACAACTTGGTGACTTAGTGAAAATTTGTCTCTAAACGACAACGAAAATGAACTGGGGATGTAGATCCGCCTGAAGACATCATGAATAAAAGAAAAAGGGAAAAGATGAACATCACCAGAATCATTTCTAGGCTTCAGTACTGATCTCAGCAACCGCATGTCCTGAGAGTGTAGCAATTTATCTATTTAACAAATAATTCACGAGATGTTGCTTTCTCAGTAGGGTTCTCAGCCCTGAGAGGTCTTGATTTATGACTGAGGCTCAGGTCATTATGTTGTAGGCAGCTAAATTAGACAGAAATATTACAGGCATTCTAAAAAAATATTTTTAACTGAATTTGTGTTTAATAATTAAAAATAAAATTTAATGAATAAAAATGTTTATTAAAAGCAAAAAAAGCGAAAGAAATATTATAGGCAGTCAGACAGGGCTAAGCCCTCAAGGAGAAAGCACGGAAGACAAGACACAGTATATTGTGAAAGAGATGGGTGCTCCTGCTGTTGGCCAGACCTCAAGACCAAATATCAAACAAATGCTGACCTCTGTAAAGATTAGCCTTTGGGATTGATCATCACCTTGAGGAAGCCAGGAAGAGTCACTAATCCAACTGCTACCAGCTGGTTACTAGATAAAGTCCTGTTCTACATTCAAGCCCACTTGCTACATGACTCACTTCCCCACTTGGTCCGGGGCCTAATCAATTTTACCTGAGCAATGGTGCTCATAATCTCATTGGTTGACCATAGTTTTGTCCCACCTCATGCCCACCTAAGTGAGTTCCCATGTTCTCCACCCTAGATCTACCTCACTGCATGGTTTTATTCTATAAAAGTCCCTGGAAGAGACAGCTCCCTGGGTACAACCTGCTTGGCCCCCCTTCTGTCCCTCTCAGACAGAAGCTTTCCTTCCACCAGTAAATATTCTGTTCATAATGTCCATTTGTTCCTAAAATTCATTCTTCGGTTCTAGAGAACACAAACTCATCCAGGTACCTTTCAGGTCAGTAGTTACATTCCCCTATATTGATTACCTAAGTGGCCCAGCTGTGGTGGAAGAAGGCTCAAACACTGATGGTTTTTCACAGCTCCTTGGGACTGAATCTGGGCTGTGATGTGTGTGGTCGTTCCACTACCTGTGCAATTCTAGTCAGAGCATTTGACTTCTCTGAGCCTTAGTTTCCTCAGCTGCAAAATAAGAACCATAACACGACCTACCTCTGAGGATTATTTTGAGAATGAAAGAGCAGGTAGTGTAAAATAGACAGCCAATTGCAAAAAGTCAGTAGATTTTACCCCTTGTTACAAATTTTCCACATACTTCCATTTTAATATCTGGGGACTCAAAGATGGAGGAGTAAGATGTGTCTCCTGTGACCTTGGGGTGTTGGGGAAGGGTCATCTCTCTAAAGAGACAGACATAGGCCAAGCAATATGAAGAAGTGCTGAGCTCAGACAGAATGGCGTGCCTCTAACAAGAGATGGTTCCATCAGGGGCATGAGAGGGGCACAATTGAGCTAGGGTTTGAAGAACTGGGCCAGTCTGGCCTGGCTGGCACGTAGAATTAGTGAAAGGGGCTCTTGGTATTACCAGGAGATAGTATTTCCAAGTGCCTGGGCTTTGCATTCTGGGGATGTCACCACAGCAGAGCAGGATCAAATTCTAAAGACTTCTAAAGGCAATCTTGAGGGCCTTGATTTCTTTGGCAGTAGAAATCCATCACCAGAGGATGTGTAGGGTGTTGACACAATTGGATTCTCTTTTCAAGCAATCATCCTGGCAGCCTGGAGAGCTGGGATGTAGGGATGGGGCACAGAGGGACGGACATTTCATTCATGCATTCACGAAAACGTCTAGGCAAATGATGGCAGGCAGAGGATGTCGAACCACACCAGCACACAGGATACAATTGCTCCCCAGGGGCTGGAAAGTGGCCTCAAGAGTCTGGGCAGCAATAGAAAGGACCAGCAACTATGGGACAGAAGAGGAGGAGTTAGAATGGGAGAAAAATTGTGGAGCTCCAACCAACAGGCTAGGGAACAAAGTATTAGACGAGACTAATACCTCCCAAAAATAAAAAGAGGAAAATCATCTGAGATAGCACATACCAAGAGGTGCATGGGGAGACACCACCTACTCCACAGACTGCACTGTTCTTTTAATTGTTTTTTAAATTTATGTATTTGGTACAGAGTCTCACTATGCAGCTTGGACTTATAGTGATCATCCTGTTTTCAGCCTCCCCAGACTGGGATTACAGGTGTGCACCGCGACACCCAAACTTGGTGGCTGGCTAGGTGCACCTGAGCGCAGGGCCAGCACAGCATGCAGTGCTGAAGACTGAACCCCAGTTCCTGGGCTTGCCTAAGCAGGTGCTTAGTCTGCTGAGCTATCTCGCTGGCCCTTTGAGCTATTTTTCAATCCTTTGAGCTTCCCAAACTTCTTACCTGAAAGGGCTTTGTGAATGCCATTTCCCTGTTGTTCCTGGAAGAGATCCTTCTTGGGCAGCCTGTTGAAGCCAGATTCTTATTCAGTCTTGCCGTCACAAGTTGTTTTCCAAGACTGTCCTGCTTTTGCCCCTCAAGTTCCTGAGTGCCCCCACCCAGGACATGATTCCACAGGTAAGAGATTCACTGGTTAGCTTACTGCTATATTTCTAGCATCTTGCACAGAGTCTGACCATAGCAAGCTGTCAAAAAAAAATTACCAAACGAAAAACTTCTAGTTTATAGGTCACTAGAAAGTTCTGTCCTCTCATTGCCAGTCTTATGGATAACCCAGTACTATTATGGACTACTGGACTATATTGGATTATTTTGCTGAATTCACATACCTACAATATTTTCATGGCAATGGAATATCCATCTCTGACAAAGATAAACAATATAAGGGGATATAGGGACTGAGGAGATGGCTCAGTGGAATAAGTGCTTCCCTGGCAAACACAAGGGTCTGAGTTCAATCCCTGGTTCCACCAAAAAAAAGAGGGGGGTAATATAAATGAAGGACCATTTTGTATCTGTATTACAAAATAGTTAGGATAGATATACAGTTACTTTCTCTTAATTCAATGAGAAGAAAGAGTTATACTAATAGTGTTTGAACAGGATATCATGTCTGCATCTTGTACTATGAATAACTACTATGAAGACAACAATATGCCATGTATTAATTATTGTAACTGTTCTACTTACCTGTTTTGAAACTGTCTCATTGCTATTTGTTTCTCAATAAAATTAATAAAAATAAAGGAAGAAAGAAAAAAGAAAGTTCTGTCCTCGCCCATCAAGAGTGGAGGAGGAGACTAAATTGTTGGTTCAGTGACCCTCATGACTTGGAGGCCGCTATGTTGAGAGACTGCTGAACCCTTACCTTGGCAGAACATACTCACTGGCTTGCAAGACTTCAGGTGAAAAGGAATGAGAAATGCCCTCAGAAACTGGCAAACTAGGGGCCCGGGGAGATGGCTCAGTAGATTAAGCACTTGCCTGGCAAGCACAAGGCCCTGTGTTCAATCCCCAGTTCTGCCAAAAAAAAAGAAAGAGAGAGAGAGAGAAAGAAAGAGAGAGACAGAGGAAGGAAGGAAGGAAGGAAGGAAGGAAGGAAGGAAGGAAGGAAGGAAGGGAGGAAGGAAGGAAAAGAAAGAACGGAAGGAAGGAAAAGAAAGAAAGGAAGGAAGGGAAAGAAAGAAGGGAAGGAAGGAAGGAAGGAAGGAAGGAAGGAAGGAAGGAAGGAAGGAAGGAAGGAAGGAAGGAAGGAAGGAAGGAAAGAAGAAAGAAAGAAAGAAAGAAAGAAAGAAAGAAAGAAAGAAAGAAAGAAAGAAAGAAAGAGAGAGAGAGTCTGCAATCAATTCGGGTGGAAGAGAAATCACCTTTGAAGCTTAGGAAAATGAATAACAAGCAACCTCTGAAGCAGTGGCCAGCAAACCAGTGTCATCTGAGCACAAGGGTCTGGACTGCGAAATGAGGAACTGGGCTCCATCACCTGGGTCTCACACCCCCAAGGTCTCTGTGTCTTGGCTCTGTTCTCCCATTTTCCTCCAAGCAATTTCTGCTGCTTCCTGTGACTTCATGACTCCCACCCTGAGTCCGTACGACCTTCAATCCCTCAAGCTGGCTCAGTCTCTCCCAAGGTAAACATGCTTAGGAGGAGGATTGGCCCAGCTGTTCTAGAAGCTGACTTCCCATTGGTCAGGTGTCTGAGCACGGTCCAATCATCTCAGATTAGATTTCTGGGTAAAAGAGGTAGCTGAGTGTGAGGGAGACTGCAGGGGGAGGGAGGAAGTGGACAAAATAAAAGGAGACGAATACAGTTCTTGCACTAGCCCACCTCTAGTTGCAGTGTTTTAAAAGTCTCAGTGATGTGTGGGAAGAAAATGAAAATAATATTATCATTTAATAATAGCCCCTGATATTGCTCAGGTCTTAATAAGACCAAAGAAGTCTTAAAGATAGTAACTAAAGTTTACTAAAGCAGTACAATAATCTTCATGATTCAAGAAAGTCCCATTCTAATCTTTTAAAACTTCATTAAGATTACCTATCCTAAAATATCTTTAGGGGCCAGCAAGATAGCTCAGCAGACTGAAGTACCTGCTTAGGCAAATTTAGGCTAGCACAAGGACTGAGGTTCCATCCCAGCACTACATGCTACACCAGCCCTGCCCTCAGGGCAGGCTGAGCCAGCCAAAACTGGGCATAGTAGTATATGCCTGTAATCCCAGCACTGGGAGGCTAAGACAGGAAGATCACTAAGAGTCCAAGCTGCATAGTGAGGCCCTGCACCAAAGAAAGAAAGACAGACTTAAAATTTTTATTTTAAAAAATTCAATATGCAGATCACAACCACTGTTAACCTCTTAGCTACTGTCCTGAAATTCTGCATTATTTCTACTGTTTTTTTTTTTTTGTTGTAAACAATTTTTATGTTTGGGGTTTTTTAAATGAACTATCTTGCATTTGTGTATACATTTGCTCAATGTGCATATAGAGTTTTGTAGAGTTAACCAAAGCCCCAGTGGTTATTCTAGTGCTGAGGTTTTATAAGACTTTCTTTAAAATTGCCTTGAAAAGAATGAAGTCACACATCAAATTAAAACATAAAGACAGCATACAGTACAAGCAAGATGCAAAGTTTAAGGGTGTGATAATTTCCTTTTTAATAATAGAGCCAAGGAAAAAGAATAAAGAAAACATCACCAGGAAGGAAGTGAGGATTTCGAGGGCTCAGTGATGGTCTTGGGTGTACAACTGTCCATGAACTTCTGTAGGTTTTCTTTCTTTCTTTGTTTTTTTATATATTTGGTCCAGCGTCTCACTACACATCTTGGACTCCTACTGATCCTCCTGGTTCAGTCTCCACAGCACTGGGATTACAGATATGCACAACCACTACACACCCAGGGGCAGGACTGGTGCAGCATGCGATGCCAGGGATCGAACCCTGTTCCCACGCTTGCCAAAGCAGGCACTTAGTCTGCTGAGCTGTCTTACCAGTCCTTGTCCGTGAACCTCCGGAGTCTGCAGCCTGGGCCTGTCCAGCTCCTGTGCACTTCCAGAAGCACAAACCATGACAGCTCAACCTGAGCAGCAAATACCAGCCCAGCCTCATTGCCACTTAAGTCTTGGGCACGGACCACCAATCGCTCTCCCGCCCCCTTGAAGCAGAGGGAACAGCAACCCACCCTCCAGGCAGGCAGAAGTAAGTGCAACCAAGGGAGCAGCACTGTTTCGTAAGGTGCTCAACCACTACATTTATTATCTGCAAGATGAGAATGACAATACACGCATTGGAGGTCTGTGTACTAGCTTTCCTGTTGCTGGACATAGTATCTGGTATTCCCAGGTTAAAGGAGGAGAGACAACTTAGCTCACACTTTTGGGGTGTTTTTTCCTTTCTCAGCTGGCTTCAAGGCAGAGAGCCCTTATGGTGGAAGCATGTGGCAGAGCAGGACTGCATACCAGAGAAGGAAAACAGAGCCCCAAGGAAGCAAGTGAGTGACCACACACAGCACCTGGGTCCCACCTCCATGACACCCTAGAAGTGTGTGTCACTAGTCCCTCAGGCGGATCCACGCTAATCAAGTTGACACCCCAGCCTAACCACAGTTAAAGCATCCATAAACGAGTGGTACTCAATAAATGATAGTTATTACTGTTATAAAAAAGAGAAAACCAAAGTAGGTCCAGCAAGTTCCAGTTCTGATTAAGTTAAAGCCTTTTAGAGAACAGTTTCTGCCAGGTTCCCAAGGACGTGCATCCCTTGTTCCTCCTTTACTCGAAGCCATGTCCTCCCAGCACAGCACACCCCTCTCTCCCCCAGCTTGGTCTGAAAGCCCTTCCACCTAGCCACTCACCTCTCCTGGGAGTCAGCCCAAGACACATGCAGGGCGCACTGGAAACCACCCCTCCAAGTCAGTCCACGTCCCCACTTTCGGAGAGTTGCCTCAAGAGGTGAAAACCCCAACTTGCTGGACTCCCAGCCACCAAGGGGTTAACAACTGGCTAATAAAATTTCTGATTATTGTCTTTCAGTGTGGGGCTGTGCCTAGTGACATCCTTGAAAGACTGAAGTACAGGGAAAACGAGTAACTTCACAGAGAGGAGGCCTGACAGCACTCCCTGATGGGTCTCTGCTGGGACAGTCACACTGGTCCCCTGACAGAAAGTGATGGCCCTGGCTCCTTGCCTCTGGGGTCTTCATCCCCAAAACATGTAACTCAAGTCTAATAAGTAAGAAAAGCATAAGTCTCCATCGACAGACACTCTACAAAATACTGGCCAGCACTCCTCAAAATTGTCAGTCACCAAAAAAAAAAAAAAAAAAACTAGGCATAGTAGCACACATCTGTAATCCCAGCACTCAATCAAGTGGCAGAGGCAGGAGGATTGCCGTGAGTGGGAGACCAGCCTGGTCTACATAGCAAGAGTCTCAAAAAGCCAAAAACAAGAAAAGAAAAACAATAACAAAACATATTGTTGTACCCAGAATAGAATTCCAGATCAAAAAAAAGGGGATTACGGGGCCTAATCCAAATAGCTCAGTGGATTAAAGCACCTGTTCAGGCAAATGCAGCAGCAAGGGTTCAATCCCAGGCATGAGAGGGCAATTGAGACTGGGCGTGGTGGCGCGCACCTGTGATCCCAGCTCTTGGGAGACTGAACACAGGTGAATCACTACAAATCCAATCTATGTAGTGAGACCCTGTAGACTCTGTAGACCCTGTACTAAAACACAAAAAAAGGGGGAGGAGAGGGAGAATTCCATAAAAACTGATGAAGCTGAATAAAGCATAGACCCTTAACATAAACAATATGGATTTATTAACTATAGAAACTGATGTGAGATGCTGGTAGAAAGGACTGCATGCAGAATGCCTGGGAACTGTCTGGATTGCTTTCGTCATTTTTCTGTGAATCTAAAGCTATTTCAAGATAAAAGGATTATGTATAAGATATTCCTGAAGGCTTAAGAGCTGGTTCTTCATGAGCCAGTCTGGCAGGCCCAGTGTTCCACGTCCCACCTTGCAGTCAGCTGAGCCTATCTGTCCACACGAGGCCCCTTGGGACAGCGACAGGCCCCAGGGATCCACTCTGCAGCCCCAGCTCCCTCCTTCAGAGCCGCCCCTGCTCTGCGGTCGGTTGGTCGTTGCAGGACACCTGGGAGTGATTCTCCGAGCAAGGCAGTCAGCTTAACGCTCCCTCGTCCTGTCATCCCATCTGGCTTCCAGTCAAGTATTTGGCATTTGACTAGAGCATAGGAACTTGCAGGGTGGCTTCTAGCTGGAAAGCCTGGTTAGGGTCCAGCTCTGTCACTCCCTATCTGTGTGGTCTTGAGCAAGAAATGGAATCTCTCTGGGCCTCGTCTTTTGGACTGTAACGTGGGGGTGGGGTACTATCTTCATCTTCAGTGTTTGGGGACACTGAGGGGTCCATGGAGGGTCCTCAGAACAGCCCTGTACCTGGTGCAGCCTCTGGTGCCATGGGCTCTTATTTACTCCCTTGCTGCCCTTACCTGAGGCAAACTGGCTTCAGATAAGTAAGGTGACTGCCCGGAGCTCTTGTTTCGGCCCATAGAGCTCTGAGCACCAGCTGATTCCTTACTTCTGGTGCCCTAAGTCCTTCTCTCACTTTTGTTTTTTTAATTGGTGTTTTCCTCCCACGCCTCCACTCTCCACCCACCAAATCACTAGATTCTGGGCATTCTTTTAAAGATCTTTGAACCTGCAAACTGCCAATTTCCCTTTTTATTTGAAGTCACCACTGAGCAAGAATTGGTGAGAACTGTCACACAAACACATCTCTGTTTACTCCTGAACTCAAATATTTAGACGCTAAAAGGAAGCACAACTTTTTCTTTGCTGTCTCTCTCCTGAGCCACCATGGAGATGCTGGGCGGGGAAGGGGGAGGGGTGAGTAAAAAGCTTCACAGACTGGAGTCTGAAAGCAATAGCTTCAGGGACTGAGGCGAGCCAGAAATTCAATATATTTAGGACTCCCTTGTGAAAACACAGAAACAAAAATAAAAATGCCTCCCACTGCCCCAACATCTCTATTCCACTGATGCCCCCCCACCATTCTCTTTACCAACAAATGGAAAAAGCCAGGGGTTGATGACAGTCACTGGGGTTCCCGTCAGTCCCTGCTGTATAAAAAGCAGTTCGTTCACAAAAGACAAACCCCTGTCCTGACTGACAAGACCTTAAAAACAAAGACCACAAGTGAACTCTGGCGTGCGTGCGTGCTTGCGCGTGTGTGTGTGTGTGTGTGTGTGTGTGTGTGTGTGTGTGTGTCCTACATGCTGATGGATGAACTGGAGGTTGGAAGAAGTCTGGATTCCATTTGCAGGATTATGAACTGACTTTAATGTTCTGAGCAAAGCCTGAGGATTTGGTTGCTGTTTGAGAATTAGAAGTTTTACTCGAAGGACAGTTAAGGATGGTTATTTGGGAAACCCTGAGTATGAGACACTCCTTGGCTACTTACACAATTTGTTCCTGGAATTTTTCCTCAAAAGAAAAATTTCCATACGTATGCAGCTACTTTCTCTTAATTCAATGAGAAGAAAGATTTGTACTCATAGTGTTTGGACAGGATATCATGTCTGCATCTTGTACTATGAATAACCACTACGAAGACAACAATATGCAATGTATTAATTATTGAAACTGTCCCACTAATCGGTTTTGAAACTGTCTCGTTGCTATTTGTTTCTCAATAAAATATAAAAATAATAATAATAAAAAGAAAAATTTCCCCTCAGATTCAAGTCATGACAAGTGAGAGCTGAACTATGAAGAGACAAAAGGACAAGTGAAGAGCCTTGTGTCACTTGGTGTTCCTGCACTGGACAGTTGTGCGCGCTTCTCTGAATATTTAGATTCTCTGTGCCATGCACTTAACTTCTTTCACTAGAGATGGCTGGGCTCCCGTCTTTCTGCAGGTGACCAGTGTTTCATTTTAATCTTAACTTCTCTTAACACTAAGGATCCTATGTGTCTTTTTGTGTAGTTTTCACATATATATTTTTTAATTTTCTGGTTTTCCTTAACAATTCATAAATACTTTCTTAGACATCTACAATATTTGGGGTATACAGAAAAGTAATACATTTTTTAGTTTTTTAATCTTTTATTTATTTGGTACTATATATATTTATATAGCTCAGACCCATAGTGATCCTCCTGTCTCAGCCTCCCCAGCAATGGGATTACAGGAATGAAGTACTAGGGATCAAACTCAGGTCCTTGTGCTTGCCAGGCAGGCACTTCAACCACTGAGCTATATCCTCAGCCCCAGGAAAGCAATACATTTAAAGTTCCTTTATAACCTTCCCTGATCCCACTTCCCACCCTCATTTACAGTTCTCATGTACCTTTCCCTTCCATGTGTTCCATATTTTTGGTCATCACACACATATGTACATGGGGTACTGACTTGTATTTACATTTTATATGTCAAGTAATAGTCTAAACTTAGCATTCCACATCTTGGCCTTTTTAGACTCAGTACTATATATTTTGGCATAGCATTAGACCCAATTCATTCATTTTAATGGCTAAACTGAATTCCACTGTATGAATATACCATGTTATTTTTCCACTATGAGACTGCCTATCACATGATTACATGTATTAACTCTTTCTAGTAGGGGGATGAGGATGAGAATGCTTACTCTTACTACAAATATAGTTCCTCATAACTCCTCATTTTGGGCCAGGGAAGATAGCTCAGTAGAATAAGGGCTTACCTGGCAAGCACAAGGTCCTAAGTTCAATCCCTGGTAGTACAAAAACAAAAACAAAATCCCATAGCTCCTTATTTTAATCCATTTTGTACAAAAGTACAGAAGTGTTCAGTAGGAGCGAATCCCGTTGTTTCTGTGTGGTTCTTTCTGTTACTTCAAAGCAGCCAACATTATCCTTTGCCAAGGAGAAAGAACTGTTCATACTTGGAATTTTATCTGTGATTTGTTTTTGTTTTTAGCTTAGATCTTTAGTTACCCTTAACCTGGAGAGGTGCAGGGGAACACACACACACACACACACACACACGTTCCCCCACAGTGTAGTAATCAGTTATCCCAGGAGCAGTTATTCAATTATGCTACTCTTTGTTATAGTTTCTATATCACATATTATACTCTGGCATGTGGTATAGTTTATTCCTCAAACATATGCTCTATTTATATAGTTGGCAGCTATGTTTAGTGTTTCTTCAATATTTAGATCCTATTTTAATGATTGTTGCCTTCAACAGTATACTTTCAAAGCTGTTTCAAACAGCATATTCTTTTTTTTTTTTTTTTTTTTTTTGGTGGAACTGGGGATCAAACTTAAGCCCTGCACTTGCCAGGGAAGCATTTCTTCCACTGAGCCATCTCCCCAGCTCCCTCAGACAGTATATTCTTGTAGCTCCTTTTCAAAATTCAAAACATTTGATATTCCCACCCATTTGGATTATTTATTAATTCTATTAAAAAATCTCAAATAAGTTTAAGGAAAACTTAAATTTTAAATTGAAATTTGTTAAAACTACACCTTAATTTTAAGACAATCAACATTTACTCTTCATTTCATTTCATTTTTGTCTTTTAAAGCAGTTTCTAGCCTTTGTCTTTTCTTGATATACAATCATCCATCAAAAATTATATTTTGGCTGGGCATAGTGGGGCAGGCCTGTAATCCCAGCACTCAGAAGGTGGAGGCAGGAGCATTGCTGTGAGTTAGAAGCCAGCTAGGGCGAAGAAGGAGGAGGAGGACGAGGAGGAGAAGGACAAGGAAGAGGAGAAGGAGAAAAATGGTATTGTGAATGATTATTTGAAATATTTATCTCTTCTATTGTCAAAATTTTAAAAATAACATTAATATTATTGAGGCCAACATTGTGAATTTTCAAGGGAATGTATCAAATGTATCTTTATATATAATTTTGAATGCTGGCTTAAGGACATATCTTCTTTAGTTGCCCTTTAGTGTTATTACTTGAGTATCTATTAATAGAATCATGGCTTCTCTCAGTAATAATATAATTGGGGGGTAGCCCAATCACAGAGTGCACACTCAACATAGATAAGCTCCTGCATTCAAGCCAGAGTCAATAACAAAACAAAACAGCATATGCATACATACACTTAGATCACTATATTTAAAGTTTCTTTAAGGTTGCAATAGCCCTGAATTTTTTGATAGCTATATTTCAATGACTGTTTTTCATAAGTGGCATTCAGTGTTCAGCTCTGTTTCCCCAGTTTTGCCACTGCCGTTTTTGGTTTTGTTTTCAGTTCTGGAAAGGGAATCCAGCCAGGGCCTCACAAGTTAGACCAAGTGTGCTATCACAGAGCCTCACCCCCAGCCCTATTTTCCGTTTTTATACTCTCAAAACTGTACCTTTTTTTGTTTACTTATTTTTCTTGGGCTTCAGGTCACAATTGTATTTGTTGCATACAGTATCCTGGGTGGCTCTACTCACACAGCGAGGGACGCAGTCAGTGTAGTTTCTTTCTGCCAACTGTTTTCTCTCAGCTGTGAGCTGGGGCACAGCAGCGGCCTCCTGCCCCTCTCCTGGGAGCCAGCCCGCCCACAGGGACGAGCTTTCTGTTCTGGAGCTCCTCCGCATGCGTGCTATGGGAGCAAGCTCCATATGGGGAAAATGTGGTTGTCCCGTGCTGCCTGAGGCAGAGAGTGTGGGTAATTCTAATCTAGGATTTAGTCATGAGAGATCTGTGGTTGCCACCCATCTAAGCCACATCCTCAAACCCAGCATTTATTAGCAAGAAAGCTGTTCTTTTTATTTCCATGTGTCTAATTTCCTTCAATTAAAATTTTAATTCATTTTAATTTTCTTTTAACTCTCAATGAATTTTGACTTTCAGTACAGCCAAAGAGGTGTTAAGTGTTTGGCTTCTACAAATTTCAACAGTTCAACACATGTTTAAAAGGACTGCCAGGGGGCTGGGAAGATAGCTCAGTAGAATAAGAGTTTGCCTGGCAAGCTCAGGGTCCTAATGGTAGAAAACAATACCCAAAAGTTCATGCCATGCATGGTAGTACATGCCAAAAATCCCGGCACTTAAGAGACTGAGTCAGGCAGATGGCCACAAGTTCAAGACCAGCCTGAACTGCATAGTGAGACCCTGTCAAAAAACGAAGAGAGATAACGGATGGAGCTGGGGATGTAGCCCTGTGACAGAACATACATACCAAACATGGATGAGTCCTCGGGGTCCATTCCCAATACCGCAAAACAAAGCAAATGATGACCACAGCATCAGTCGTACAACTTTGTAAACATCCTAATACCATTACAGTGAGTGTTTTGAATGGTTAAACTTTCTGGTATGTGGAATATAGCTCAAGAGAGAAGGTGTTTTATGTTGTTTTAAAGCTGAAAAGTTTTTAGAAACAGTGAAAATCACTAATCACTTTAGAAATTACAAAATATATCAAAAGTATGACATCCCCAGGGATAGTACAGTGAAAAAGGACAGAGAAAAGATCTCAAATCTTTATTTAAAAACTGGTAATTTTGTTAACAGGCTTTGCAATAGCATTAGAGAAAACAATAATATCTTCAATGTTTTGACTACTGAAATCCTACACCCAGCTAAACTATCAGGTCAAAAATTGGGGTGAAATAAAGACCTTCTCAGAGTTTGAGATAATTAGCCATTATTATACCCCTGCTGAATAAATACAAAGAAATTAGAAAGACAGAAATAATAAAACAAAAGCAGAGATAGATTTAAAAAAAAACAGATTGAAAGTCAAAATTAAAGACTCATTGAAGCCAAAAATAGTTTCTTTGAAAAAAAAATGGGTAAACTCTCAATATTAATAAAAAACTAAAGTCCACAAATAAAAAATCCAAGGCCAAAACTGAGACACTTAAAGAAAATAGTTTTGAAATTACAATTTTAACAAGTCCATGCCAGTTAATTAAAAAAATTACAACAAAATGGTCATTGATCCCAGGAAAATATAGATTGTCCAAGGTAGAGATGATGAATATTTTTAGAACCCAAATATCTTATTAGAATTGAAAAGGTGAAATTGTTCATTTGGAATCGATGGGTCTGCACCCATCTGCCAAGTCATCATGGCCGCGGGGCAACATGGCATGAGGATCCAAAAGCAACAACACAGACCAGGGAGATGGCTCAGTAGAAAAAGTACTTCCCTGGCAAATGCAAGGGTCTGAGTTCAATCCCCGGTTCCGCCAAAAAAAAAAAGAAAAAGCAACAACGCCTCCAAGACTCACTTCCACCTTCCTCTCCCAGGCTAACCTCAACTTTTTCCTTTCTTTTTCCAAACGCAGGTACCGAGCCTTCTCCAATCAGCATTCCTCTGACACCATGACCTCCTCTGTAAGCTCCGCCCCCGTCTGACCTGACAAATACGGGTTCATCTGCCTGTTGGTACCTCAGAAGGCTTCTTGCTCCTCTGCAGCAGCCCTCCTGCACCAAGCAAGAAAAGATTCCTTTATCTCTGTCGTATCTCATTTGCAAAAAAAAAAGGAAAAACCTTGCGGGAATCTTCTGATTATTAAAGGAACTAACCAGCCCAGCACTACACAAACTGTTGGAAAGGAAAGCTGGGGAACCCCAAGTTATTCACCTGCGGACTCCTGGCCCTCGCTCTCACCTCTTGGCAGTTCTGGTCCTGCCTCTCCTTCCGCGCACGCTCATGACCTCCGCGCTCCTCAGTCGCTCTCCTGGTAACCTTGTCTTCCACTTCAAGTGGAATCCCCCACCACCTCAGCTCATGTTGGTGGTTCACCTCCTCTTGCCTGGTGAGCTCATTCTTTTCATTATACTGAACTCAATACACCCTTGGCCTGGCTCAGCACATCCCTTGGGAGGGGCCAAATCAGGTACTTAGCTGAGCTATCTCACTGGCCCAGAACCCCCATTTCAAAATTTATCTGATCACATCCTCACTACCACCCTCATGCCCTGGGGTTCTTATTTCTCTCCTTTCCTCAATGTCTTTGCCCCTTTTTCCTTCAGTCAAGGGGGCTTAGCTAATCTATGATCCTATTTCTAGCCAACTTTCCACCTACTTCAAAACTGCAGAAGAAAAACATGCAAATTAATCTGGCTCTTCCATTTTATATTGAGGATCGTGAGCCTCAGCCAAGCCCTCAATGCCCCCTGGCAAACACTCTGTGCTCCCACTCCATAGGTCTCCTGCCTGGCTATGTCAGGCCTTTCCGACTCCTCATGACTGAAGGCCTTGCTTCCCACCATGTTTCTATCTGAGGTAAAGCTCTGCTTCCTCTTACTTGTCTAAAGGCTTATTTGCTAAAAGCAAACCTCTCTCTCGCTCTCTGACTTTCTCAATGAATTTTTTTCAGTAGCATGTAGACATTCTTTTATCTTGAAAGAAACCTTTACTTTTTAATATCATTTTATTTTTAAAGTTTTGTTTGACACCTAGTGGTTGGACATATTTGTGAAGCACAGTGTTTTGGGTCCATGTATACAACGTATAATAATCAGGCCAGGACAACTGGCATATCCATCACCCCAAGCATCATTTGTCTGCCTTGGGAACATTCTCAACTCCTCTACCACCTATTTTTGAAGTAATGAATTGTTGTCAACCATAGCTAACCCACTGTGCTAAAGAGCATCAGAAGTTAGTCCTCTAGGGGCTGTGAGATAGCTCAGTAGGGCCTGAGTTCAATCCCCAGTTCTGCCAAAAAAGAAAAAAAGAAAGAAGTTAGCTCTATTATGCAACCTTGCCCCCTACCCACACTCATCAACTGTCCTATCCACACCCCAATTTCACCCCCTTATCTTCTGGTAATCAGTGTACTATTCACCACTTCTATGAGGCCAACTTTTTAGTTTCCATGGAGTGGGAAGCACAGTACCTGTTTTTCTGTGTGTGATACACTTCAGGTACTGACCACACACCTCTTACCAGTTCCACCCAGTTTCTCCACCCCAGTTTATAGCAAAATTCCTTGGCAAAAAGTTGTATAGACTCAACCAGTTTCTTTCCATCCAGTTCTGTTTGAAATGGAGATTTCCATCAAGATTTTGTCTGCTCCACCCCACTGAAAACCCTTCTTCTAGTCTTCCAAATTGCTTATGTTAGTGGATGTGTTCTAGCTTTTTCCACAGCACTTTACCAAGAAACCACTCCATCCTCACTGGTACTCTTTCTTCACTTGGCTTCTAAAGACCTTACACCCTCCTGATTTCCATCCTTAGTCTCCTCATCTGGTTCGTCCTTTCCTTGATGTCTCAATGTTGGAGAGCACTCCTCTCTTCAGTGGGCAACAACTGCCAGATGCTGTGTCCCCTCTGGCCCATACTCCTGTACTCAGCTGCCTAACAGTTCTTTCCATGTGGACAGCCCATAGGGCCCTCCACTAAACATCTCCCAAGCCAAGGTCCTAAGCTTTACCCACTATTTCCCAGCCTGACTGACAGGAGCATCGTCTTCCCAAGCCTCGTAGTCCAGAACTCTTTTTCTCCTACCTTCCACATCCGTTTCATCAGGGGAAAATTCTGTCAGCTAGACTCTCAAGTCACACCTAAAACTGGGCCGCTCTTGCTGCTGCTGCGGCCTGCCCTAAGCTTCAGCCTCTTGCCTCAACCCTGTCACAGCTTCCTAACTGTTCTCCAAATCTTAGCCTTCAATAAGTCAAGCATATTCCTCTATGCAAACCTCACAGATCCTCTGGGCAGAAGGGTCATCACCTTCATTAACTTGCATCTTTCAATAATAGCCAATATAGCAGTTCCCTCATATACCTGTTGGCCATGGATTTGTATGTCTTCTTTGGAAAAATGTCCTTTGCCTATTTTTAATTGGGTTGTTTTTTTTATTTTTGAGTACTCTCCATTCCTTGCGTATTTTTGTACTAGCCCCTTATCTAATGTATGACTGCAAATATTTTCTTGCAATCAATTTGTCATCCCACCACTCCATTACTTGTATCCTTTGCTGTGCAGAAGAATGTGATCCTGTGTACCTATTTTTGTTTTCATTACCTGTGAGACTCAAAAAGTTTTATCAAGTGTCACCAATAACGTAGATCAAGATTACCCAAAAAACACATGCATCCCTTACAAATAAGGGAGTAGGAGAAGAGTAGGAGTTAGAAGCTGCAGCTACTTATCAGCCAGCTACCAGGAGACACAGAGCCAAAGATTTCTCACCAATGTAAAACAAGAAGTCATAGCTGACTTTGCTTCCTAAAAGGCCAATCATAGCTCGTGAATGAATGAATGAATGGCCAGAATACCCCATCTCCTTGGGAAGCCAGGAGACAAAAACGGTATCAACTTACTGAGTGTTGGAGTAACTTGGGCAGATTCCCCAAGGGCTATCTGGGTTTCAGAATGGCTTGACTTGGAAGGGCATAGGTGGGGCACTAATAGTCTAGAGGCCCTAGCAATGCAGACTGGCCCAGGGGCCCAGTCAATTAGGAACTCAGCTATGGGATTCTGCTGCACCTCCCTGCCACTCTGCAAGGGTATGGCAGAAACTTGGCAGGATGTCAGACCAGACAGATGGCAGGGTTGGATTCCAGTCCTGCAGGTGAGTGGCATGGGGAAGGGCATGATCTGGAGAGCGGAGAAGCCTAGCTGTGGAACCTGACCAATGGTAGGAGCCCATGCAGGGGAGAAGAGGGTGGCAAGTGTCATGATTTGCTTTGTATACTTGACAGTTCTTATACTTTGCTCTATCTGGTAGGACATTTTTTGGCTCCTACAGGACATCTTTTAGCCTCTGCTCAGATTTCATTGCCCACAGCACTCCAGCAGGGCTCTGCAGACTGTCCAATACTCTTTTGCAGTTTATAAAACTGAACCTAATTCCAGTATTAAAAAAATTCTACAATTCAAAATCTGCATACAAGCCAATCATCACAACACTAGCTTTCTGTCACTGGAGCATCTCTGATGTCCTTGGGGCAAAGCTGTGAAAACCTAGAACATCTCTGAACGCTGCCCAAAACAGTTTAACCCTAGGGCTCCCCCTCTGACTCCCCTGACCTCTGAGGGATGGAGAAGGCAAAAGAATCGCCTGCTTTTCTCCTAGTTATCGCACCCTGCCACCTCTGCTTTCTTCAAAACATATGTATGTGACTGAATCTAAAGGCTTTCATCTGGGACTTGTTTTCCTACCAGAGGATGGGGGGGGAGGGGCAGGGGAGGACGGAGCGTGGCAAAGGGACCAAGGTGCCCAGAAATGAGAGCACCCAAAAAAAACAAGTCCTTAGGGGCACAGGGCAGAGTCTGGCTGAAGAAAGTATTTTGCAGCTCCACTAGTTCGCCGAGGCAGTCTTGGACGATGGGGGCGGGGTGATGAAGGGGAAAGAGACGGAGAGGGGGGAAGGGCCGGGAGGGGGAATGGTGGTCCCCAGCAATTCAATGGCGCTTTGATTTAACAACTCCAAGCCCTTTGAAAACATTTTGCCAAGAAAAGCTTGCCATCAACACGTATAATCTCTTATCAGAGGCCCCTGAAAGCCCGGGCCTCGGGGTTAATTCCCCCATCGCAACGAGTTTGAATCAGCTCTAAACCCGCAGTGACATGAAAGGGCCCGAGCCTCGGGCCGCACAGAGCCCACTGAGATCCGCCGACCGGGGAGGATTACGGGGCCTGTTCCTCGGCGGGCTCGCCGGCGGGACGGGCAGGCTCAAAAGAAAAAGAATAATTAGGGATAATTGCTTGTGTCCAAACACAAGCATTAAGGCTCCCTGTTCCCCTTTGGGACTTTGTGAGCCAGAATGAAAGAGACACCCCCTGTTTTGACAGCTGGACCAGCGGCCTGGGTCGGTGGCCCAGGGAGGAAGCGCTCCCGGCTGCTGGGAACGCGGCCGAGCCCGGCGCGGGTGGGCAGCGCCCGGCGGGGTCCACGGCGGCCCCGCGCTCGGGAGCGCCCTGCGCGCTACGCCGGCGGCCACGGCCGGTGCACGCGGAGCGCGACGTGGACGCGACCCGGCCCCAGCGAGCCAAGCAAGCCAAGGGAGGCCTGGGGGCCCGCGGAGCTCCGGCCCTCGCGCCGCGCAACCCCGCAGCCCCGGCCGCGTGCCACCGCTCCGGGAACATCGGGTCCCACCTCGCTCGGCGTGGGGCGGCCTGCGCGCCTCTGGAGACACCCGATCCCTGGGTGGGCCCAGCCGCATCGGGGGCTCCATTCCCCCCGCGGCCCCGAAGTGACTGAAGCATTGACCCTAACTAGGGAACCGGGATCGGTGTCCCGCGGCTCCGGCCTCACCGCGCTGCGCGCCCGGCTTCCCGAGGCCGGCCCGCCGAGGCTCTCTGAAGGAAGCCGGTTGGGAGCTGGACCTCGACCCTGCGGGCCTGGGAGCCCGAGCGCAGGGCGGGCCAAGCCAGGCCTGGAAAGCTCTGGAGGACGGCGGGGAGAAAGAGCGGGCCAGAGATATCTGCTGCCTGCGGGGTGCCAGTTCCTGGGATGGGCGGGGCAGAGAAGGGAGGAAACAGGTCCCCGGGACCACCCCGAACACCTGGACCACCCAGGCCGCCGCCTGGGACTGCGGGGCCGCGCAGCCAGCTACCCGGCCAGAGCGTCTGAAGGGGGCGGTGGGTGTCCCAGAAGCCGATCTCGCCAGGCACCGCCGCCTGGGTCTCCCGGTGCCATCCGGCAGCTTTGCCAAGTCGGGCTTCCAAATACAGATCATATGTGGGGCCGGAGGATGAGTGGGGAAGCGGCGCAGCGGACACGTGGGCATGAGTGATTAATTAAAGGGAAACCACATCCGACAAGAAAAGAGTTTTCTGAAAGGAGCCAAATCCAAGAGGAGCTCCCGACCTCGCAGCTGCGGACCAGACGCCGGGCCCTCCCCACGCAACCGAAGGCACGCAGGGGGCCGCGGACAAGTTTCCAGCCTTAGATAGGGCTCCTGCGGGAAATCTTCCTCCACGCGTCCCGGAGGGAGTCTGGCTCCCACTGGCTGGCTAGCTGGGCCCTGCCCTCTGCCCCACAGTGGCCTTCGCTAGAGCACCTGCCGGGTTTGGGAGTCGCCTACTCTCAGCCTGGGGTTCTGAGTCTATACTAAACAGAAACCCGGATTAGAAAATCTAGCAAAACCACCTTGGGTTCACTAGACATGTCTGTGGTGGGGACAAAAGTTTGAGACTGAAATCTTGGACCCTGGCAAAAGTGCACAAGGGCTACATATCCCTCTCCTTGGTTGTGTGATTTTTGGGGGAAATCAGTGAGTACCATATTGCCACGAGGAAGAATGGCAAAAGGAATGATTATTTGCTGGTATTCCTTTTCATATTTCAAAGATTATTAAAACATCTTCGACCTTTCCAGGATTAAAATTTAAAATAAAGTGTATAATCGTAGTTGGATTTTTTAATTGGGGCTTTTTTTTTTTTTTTTTTTTTTTTTGTAAGTGCAGGCTGCAACTAATTTCATTATCAGAGAATAGGAAGATTCTAAGTGAGAGAAAAATACTATTTCTCTGTCATAATAAGAATCATCTCTTCCACCTCCCTCCTGAGGGTATAAATTTCAGGAAATTATGAAGTGTGGATTTTCAAAGCAAAGAATTTCCTAGCACAGAAATGGGTGGCGCTCTGAATCTGTGGATTGCATCACACTTCTCAGGTTCTGCCTGAGGTTTACAGGAAATCAAGGCTTTATTTATTTGTTCTAAAAGGCTTGAGATGGGGAAGAGAATATTCTGATGACAGCCTGGGAGACCTTCGTGCTGTTCCCCTCAATTCCCCCATCCTCCCTCTTCTCTCTCCAGTTGTATTAATCAGGCTGCCCTAAAGAGAAGGCTTTGGTTTGGGGTTTTGGCTTTGTGTTGTTTCTGAGATTCAATGCTGCATATATTTCATCACACCGCACTGGTTTAAACAAAATCTAAAAGCCGTGAAATTTGACATTCAACTTCAGACCTTTGGCCAAGAGATGCAAATATAGCCTGTATGTTCAAAGCCTTGGCCAAGAGATGAAATTATTAGACCAAAGTTGGGAGATATGCTGAAGAAAGTGAGAGCTTCCACTGACTTTACTACATCAGGATTAGAACAATTTTGCTACAGCTGCTGTGTGGGCCTGTTCCCACGAAGGGCTCAGAACAGGCGAGATAATCCCAAAAGCGAGGTGCACACGTGGGGGAAGCAGTTTGAGTCCGCGCCCCACAGTGGTGCCTCGCTGAGTAGTTGCTCTACACATGTTGGGGTTCAGGGGAGGCCCGGAAAAGGAGGCACAGGCGGCAGCTGCTAGAAGAGGCAGGCCTGGGTGAGGTTTTCAAATGCAGATCACACAATCAGGAATCCAAAATTGCTAGGATTTTGCAAACGATAGTGCCAGTGAGGGACTGGAAATTTAAGTGTCAATAAAGTCCTCTTTAGATTAAATTAAATGTTTTTTTTTTTTTAATTTAAACAAAACAAAACGTATTTTGTTCCACAGGTGAGTGCTACGGGAGCCACCAAACCTCTCGGATTGGCGTGGACAAGGCGGGCTCTACTAGGTGTGGAGTCCGCGTGGGCGCTGCCCTGAGAACCCAGGAGAGCTTGGAGAGTTAAGATGGTCCCCGCGGACTGGAGGACTTGTTAAGGCAATCTCCACGTTAGGTCTGCTAGGGACAGCTGGTGTGAGGGCCTCCAGCCCAGAGCTCCAGGTGCGTCCCAGCCTAGTGGCCAGGAGAACAGGGAACCCATCCCCTGGGATGCAGGGAAAGGCCTAGTGTGGCTCTGTCTGGGTTCCCGTGGCTCTCGTGCTCTAGGGAGTCGCGACGACTAGAGCGCAACTCCCAGACTGGCCCCCTCTCCCCAACCTCACCCCCTCACCCCGGGGAGTGGGAGCCCAGAGCTTGCTCTGCCTCCCTCCCTGGAGCTCCTCTCCAGCACCACACCAGGGGGTAGCAGCGGGGTTTAGCAGAAGAAAAATGCAAGTAAGA
>PVKA01006944.1:50511-80674 GCA_004027165.1 Ctenomys sociabilis
GTCCCTACCCTTCACAGCGTCACAGCTGCCTGAGCCACTGCAACAGAGAAACATTCAAAACGTCACAACAAATGGCAGGAAAAGGCTATGACACATACTTCACTGATGTCACTATGGGGTGTGTCTATGTGCACAAAATAAACACAGTGTGTAGAGAGAAATACTATTTATTTGGGATACATTGTGGATTTAAATTTACATTCTAAAATTTAAGACTGGAGGACTTGTTAAGGCAATCTCCACGTTAGGTCTGCTAGGGACAGCTGGTGTGAGGGCCTCCAGCCCAGAGCTCCAGGTGCGTCCCAGCCTAGTGGCCAGGAGAAGTATGGCTGTGTATCAATCACAAATGCCAAGCTCGAGAATGAACGGTCTTTTAAAAGAATAGCTAAAATGCTATTTTTATTTTTATTTAAAACTTCCAAAACAGGAGCCCTTTACTCTTAGAACGATGCCAGTCTATCTGGGAAAAGATGACCTGCATAAAATGTATTTGCAATGGAATGTTTAACATCCGTTTCTTTCTCTACTGGAACCTGACCTCCAGGGATGGGAGTTTCCACTTCTCCAGGGAGCCTCTAGGCCAAATTAGTTCTTGGCACTGGGGCCTGGTGCTGTAAAACACTAAACCTGGACAGATTTACACAGAACAGAAGCTTTAATTTCAATCCTTTGAATTCCAGCCAAGTAGCTTTGGGGACTTTTCTGGGTTCCAAGCTCCCTGAATGGTTTTGCAGGTGGTATGTATGGTTGAGCCTCAGCCTATGAGCAGTACAGCCAAAATCGGGAAAATCATCAGATACCCTAATGAGAATTGTGTCATCATGTAGTGTGTGTGTGTGTGTGTGTGTCTGTGTCTGTGTCTGTGTCTGTGTGTGTCCACCTGGTGAGGAAAAGGTTCTGCATTTTAAACATGCAACTACTATGACATTGTATCTAGATGACAAAAATTGGAAATTGGTTTTAAGAGTCAGAAAGATATACTGTTTTCCTGGTAATCCTTTGTTGAAACTGTCTTCACAGTGGTTTCTCCTTTTTTTCTGAACAACACTTCTGTAAGCACAAATGTTGATAAGGAAGGCTTTCCAGGCTTTTTTTTCCTCAGATATTACATGAATGAATCTAACTTCTTCCCATTAAGACAAGCATGGATTTTCCTCTAAAATATACAACTACTACTTGATTAATGAGGATATCACCCAGAAAGTTACTTTACTTCTAATCCCTAAATGAAGGAGTTATTGGACTGCCAGGCAATAGCCCTGGCATTTGAATGTGGTGGTGAGAGGATTGTTTGTTTGTTGGGGGGGTGGTTCCCTGTTAGTGCCTGGATGTACTGCTACAGTGTTATACTTTCTTTTCTTTTTTCTTATATATGATAACAAATTTATATCCAGAATAATAAAGAACCCCTAAAATTCAATAATAATAACAAAACCAGCTGATTAACAGTTGGGCAAAAAATCTGAGTTTAGACACTGCTCTAAAGAAGATATGCGCTCATCAATAAACACAAGAAAAGCTGTTCAATATCACACTAGCCAGCAGGAAAATGTAAATCAAGCCACCATGAGGAATAACCTGATGCTCACTGCGGTGGTTACTAATGGCTGTCTTAGCTTTTTTTTTTTTTTTTTTTTTCTTGGTCTTAACCATCCAGCAGAAAAGTATAAACACAAGGTATAAAAAGTGAAGCCATATTGATATGCTGAGTAGTAAAAGGCTCCAGTCAACAACTTCTGACATTGTCAGTACCGAGGATAACTCACTTCTATTATGGACTACTGGACTATACTGGATTACTTTGCTGAATTCATGTACCTACAATATTTGAATGGCAATGGAATACCTATCTCTGACAAAACCAAGCAGAAAAGGGGAATATAAATGAAGGACCATTTTTCAGTGAAAAAAAAATATATATATATGTATGTATATATATATATATATATATATATATATATATATATTATTTTTTTTATTTTGGCAGGCTCAACCTGCCCTCAGGGTGCAGCAGGTGGTGCTTGGGGTAGAGGCATGATCTCCTGCATTTGCCTAAGCAGGAGTTTAGTCTGCTGAGCTATCTTGCCAGCCCAAGAGTAAGATAACTAAGGACTTTTTTCTCCCTATATAAGTTTAGCAACCCACTTTTAAGGTTGGTGAAACTGATATAGGAAAAAGAAACTCTCAACCTGAAAGATATCTGGGACTAGTTTGTGTCCTCTATAACAAAAAAACTGAGTTCTAGGAACAATGGAGGTGAGGAGTGCAATATATTCATTGAGAAAGCTTCTGTCAGAGACAGGGACAGAGAGGACCTCAGCAGGTTCCCAAGAAACCTGTCTTTTCTAGGATTTTTCTGGAACAAAACCATGAAGTTAAGGGGGGTCTAAGAATGGGAAAAATGGAAACTCTCTAGATGGGCATAAGGTGGGACAAAACTGTGACCAGCCAATAAGATTACTAGCACAGTTGCTCAGGTAAAATTCATTGAATTGGAATCAAATGGGGAAGTTACAAGTGGACATGAATACAGAACAAGAGCTTTTCATGTAGTGGGCTGGGTTAGGAGCTCTTCTGGGCTTTTCAAGGTGGTCGATCTCTATTCAGAATATTAATCCCTGAGGCCCATCCCTAGGGAAGTATGTGGGTGCATTTGTTTAATGTTTTGTCTTGAGGTCTGGCCTATTCCTGTTTCTCCCACAGCTGCAAGGTACTTTGTTTTCTATATTGGGTCCTTTGAGGGCCCAGCCCTGTATCATTGCCTGTAATATTTCTATCTAACTCAGTTCCTATAACACCACCATGATATGTAACTTATTCTTCCACACCACTCCCTCCAAAGCACTCCCAAAAGCTTGAAATAATGAAGGCATTCTCTATAGCTTCTTTCTCCTACAGCCCCTTCTTGTGCATTGAATTTGTTCCATGTCCAAGAAAACTTTGAGGCCAACATATGGACTCCAGTTCAGAGCTTGAGTACATGTCTCAGGCCAGGTCTAGGAGGGAATGATGTGAATGGTCATTGTCAAAGGCTCCGGTTGGCCCCAGCAGACAGAGGTCACCCACTTTCCCCAGGACTGTGGAGAGAGTGGGCTTTGTTTTCTCCCAGGAACCATCCTGGGGTAGATAAGAGCTAAAATCTGAAGATAATATCTTATTTGTCTGAATTCCATTCATATGGGCCCTGAGATTTGTAGACTGAGTTCCCCACATTAAGCACCATGCATATCTGATAAATCACCCAATCATTCAGGATTCTTGTAAGGAAAAACCCTTTAGCTGGGGTTTTGAGGTCTTCAAGTGGCTGTAAACTATCCAGACGCCTGCTGTGCGGTAGTAGGCACCAGCCACCTGCAGCACTGATGCTTGGAATGTGGCTGATTCACACATTCTCAGTATAAAATACATCCTGGACTTGGAAGCCTGTGACTGTCTGGGCTGCTATAACAAGTACCATAGATTGGATGAGGAAAGCAATAAGCATTTATTTCTCATGGTTACAAAGCTCAAAGTCCAAAATCAGAGGGATTGGTGAGAGCCCCTTTCTTGATTATGAAACCACATCCTCTGTCCCTGGTGTTTGCAAGCGGTGAGGGCGAAGTGACTGTGGCTTTTTCTCTTCACACAAGGGCATCAATCCCATCATCAAGGCTCCACCCTGATTTCATCTAACCCTGATTCCCTCTAAAGCCTCCAGATCCAAATACTATCACACTAGGGATTTGGACTTTGATAGGTGAGGGAAATACTTAGTGTATAGCAAGGACAATATGAAAAATTGTAAAATAACTAATAATTTTTACAGTGATTATATATTAAGTAATGCTTTGGTTATATTAGGTTAGATAAGATACATTTGTGGAAGGTAGTCTCTATGGGTGCTATTATGGTCTGTGTTTACTTGTGCCCCCAAAGCCTTATGTAGTCATGGAGCAAGAACTTCTGAGTTTGTGTTTGACTCATGATCCACTGGGATTATGGGTGATCCAGGACTGGGATTATGGGTGTGATGACTGATGGGATTATGGGTGTGAGCGATATACTCAGCCTGAGGTGGATAGCCTAAATGTAACATAAGAGAAATAGAGAGACAGACTTCCTTGCTGTAGCCATTGTTGCTGCTACTCCTCCCTTTTGCTCTCTTGCTCTTTGCTGCCACCATGAAAGGTTGCTCTCTGCCATGTGCCAGGCTGCCTTGGAGCCAGCTGAGTATAGGCTGAAACCTCCAGTAACTGTGAGCTAAGTAAATCTTTCCTTCCTTCTTTTTGGGTATCAGGTATTTGTCCCAGCAATGAGAGAAGAGTAACTGAGACAGGGGCATTCATGAGTGTATGTAATTCCCTTTCTGGAATATAGAGGAAATTTGATGGCTCAATACTGACTGATATAACACGGCAGAAGTGCTGAGCTTCCAAGGTTAGGTTACAAAAAGATGGAGGTTTTTATTTTGGATGCTCCTTCCTTCATTTATTAGCTTGCTTCCTGGAAGTTCCTTCTTGTATCTTCGATCTTTGACTTGATGAAATCGAGTAGGTTGCCGTCTTAAAGCTACCAGATGGAAAGGAGAGACTGCTATAGTTTGGAAGTGGCTTATCCCTCTGTCTCAGTTTACTTTTCTCTCGTTAGTGGGACAAAATACCCAACATCCACAATTAAGGAAGGAAAGGTTTATATAGCTCACCGTTAGTGGAGGTTTCAGTCCATGCTCCATTGGCTCCAAGGCAGGTTAACAAATAGCAGAAGGCAGCAGTTTACAGCAGCAGAAAACAGCAAAACAGGAAGAGCAAAAGGGAGGAGTAGCTGCAAAAACCACTACAGAGAGCAAGGCTGTCTCTCTTATGTGGCATTCAGGTTATCTGCCCCAGGCTGAGTGTAGCACTCACACCCATAATCCCAGCAGCACTCACACCCATAATCCCAGCAACTGGATGATAAATTAATCTCACAAACTCTAGCAATCCACCCCACAACTGCATGAGTCTCTGGGGTGACACCCAGACACAAACCATAACACCCTCAAAGATTCATGGGCTGTAGGCTTCACCCAATATCTGGTACTGAGTTTATGGATCTTAAGAGGATAATCAGTCCAAGGAACACACCTTCAGAAATATCAATGCCTGTGGGCATTAGAGTGTGGGTTAGGTCTCAAGGAACTGTATTGGTTACCAAGAGAGCAGGATGCTGTCCAGTGAGATTTCCTTTCTCAGCTCAGCTCACATTCTGGCTTCCTCTCTTGCTGAATGATTCTTTCTTTTTGCTCCCTTCCATCCTTCCATGCCATCCCCATTATAGGGGAGCCAGCTGGCCCTTGTCAAGTACTTGCTCCATGCAGATGCTCTTTGGAACCCTCGAGCCTTCAAAACTATGAGCCAAAAAGAAAAAAGAAAAAAACTCCCTGTTCCTTCTATATCATTCAGTGTCTGGTATTTTGCTGTGGTAATGCAAAACAGATGAACACAGAGACCCTCAAGCTGAGAGGCCCCGTGGAACAGACCCGAGGCATCTGGGCCTACAGCCAGTACCAACTGTGGGCCGTGTTGGAGGTTTCATGACTGCAAAACTTTTGGAAGCAGACCACCTTGCCGTTGGCAATGCTCCAGCTGGTGTGACCTGGCCCAGCACTGGACTGCAGTCTCAAGAGCCTGGAGCCAGAACTGTCCAGCTCAGGCATCCATCCATGCATCGGGAACCACAGGCACCTGTGAAATCAGAGATGTCTGATAAGCTAAACTCTGGGATAATTTGTTACACAGAAAAAAAATGACCAACACACTATTACTAAAATTAAGTTCACCTGTTTCTTTGTAGTTTTCTGAATGTGTCAATGAGAAAATTGTTAAAGTGTATGTGTGGCTCACTGGATTGCCCAATGCTAGTCTCTGTGATGCAGATGACACCAAAGTGACCGAGGTGGATTTGCGAATGTGCAACAAATTAAATTAAATTTAAAAAATAAATACATAAAATGTGCAACAAATAAAATGAAATATTTAGAGATTGGCTTTCCCAGAGTGAGCTACTAGCTTTGTAACTCTAAAGCCTCAAAGGTGCAGGGTGCATCGTGGAAGAGAAGGGCACATGGTGTTGTAAGAGAAAGCATGGATTCCGGTTGTGATGAAAGCCATCTTGAGCCGGGCGTGGTGGTACATGCCTGTAATCCCAGCACTCGGGAAGCTGAGGCAAGAGGATTGTTGTGAGTTCGAGACCAGCCTTAGCTACAAAGTGAGTTTAAGGCCAGCCTGAACTGCATAGTGAGACCCTGTCTCAAAAAAGACCAAAAAAAAAAAAAAAAAAGAAAGCCATCTTGAGGTACAGCTGCCATTATTGCCCCAGGGTAACCCTAGTAGGCTTTTCCTGCATTGTTTGCCAGCCAACTCTAAATAAACAAAAGGAGGGGCCAGGGAGATGGCTCAGTAGAATAAGCACTTCCGTGGCAAGTGCAGGGTCTGAGTTCAATCCCCAGTTCTGCCAAAAAAATAATATAAATAAATAAATAAAATGCATGTCTTAACTAGGTTGTGGTATGTGATGATTTGTGTCTAGATGTCCCCCAAAGCTTCCTGTAGTCAGGCAGTGGGCTTCTAGAGTCTGAGATGGACTCATGGTCCAATGCTGGAATTATGTGTGAGAGTGCTACACCCTCCCCAAGGTGTGTAGCCCAACACAATAAAGGGAGGGGAAGAGGTTTGCTCTCTCTCCTCCTCTTGTGTTCTTGCTGTTTTTGTTGTCTTCCACTGCTATGAACTATTGCCCTTCCCTCTCCACCTTGCCTTGGAGCCAGCTGATTATGGACTGAAACCTCTACAAATGATAAGCTAAATAAATATTTCCTTCCTTAATGTGGGGTGTCAGGTATTTTGTCTTAGCAACCAGAGAAGAGTAACCAAGACATGGAGGTTGGACTGGTCTTCCTGCCTCCCAGAGCCATGCCCCTGTCTGCACATCTCCCAATAAATCTCACGTTGTATAGACCAGAAAGCAATTAACAAAACACATTATAATCTATAATTTTTTGGCTAAACCAGTTTCTGATATTTGCATTTGATCAGCTGTGGATTGAGAATTGGATTACTCGATTCCTGATGAAACCCACCTGTTTTTTTATTGTACTGGAAATCAAATTCAGGCCCTCAGCCTTGCTCTACCACCGGATTATACTTCAGCCCCCTCTATTTACTTACTTCATTTTGAGTGAGGGTCTTGTTAATTTACCCAAGTTGGGCTTGACCTTGCAATCCTCCTGCATAGCCGCCCTACTAACTAGGATTGTAGGCTGGCACCAGTGTGCTCAGGAACCAAAGGTCACTCTTAATGCCCCTTCCTTTCTTACATTTCACCATTCAACCAAAGCTCATTTACTACCAATGAGTAACAGTGACAAGGGTTGGTTTGGTGTTTAACAATTAACCCTACATTAGCAGCTTTGCTTCTCCAAAATGGTCCTTCTCCAAATGGTCCATAGCAAGTACCTCGGTTGAGGACAAACAACCTATGATGAAGGAGAACTTCCTAGCACACCCCAAATTGCTGTCCAAACCCCTGTGATCCCTTTGCAGTTGCTCTGCAAGTTCTTACATTACTCTTCTTCTTCTTCTTCTTCTTCTTCTTCTTCTTCTTCTTCTTCTTCTTCAAATTATTTATTTATTTTGCAGAACCCCCTGGTTCTGAACTCAGGCCCTTTCGCTTGCCAGACAAGCACTTATTCTACTGAGCTATCTCCCCAGCCCCTTATTTATTTATTTATTTGATACAGGGTCTCACTGTGAAGTTCAGAGTCCTAGTGGTCTTCCTGTCTCGGCCTCCTCAGCACTTGGATTACCACAGGTTTGCACCACCATTCCCAGTTTCAGGACTGCCAGCATGGCATGTGGTCCTGGGGATCAAACTCCAATCCTTGCAACTTGCCAGGTAGGTGCTTAGACTGCTGAGCTATCTCCTCAGCTCTTCTTCCGCTGAAGAGTTCTTCTTCATCAGATGTCTTCTTCTGATGTCTCAGAACTCAAGAAAACTGAGTTCCCCTTTAGGACTGCTTCCAGCTACATTTGAAGTTGGGAAGAAAGGAAGGACTTAGCCTTCTACTTATTTGTACTTGCAGAACCACAGAAAGTCAAGGTGCTAATTAGAAAACCATTGTACAAAATCGTATTTTTGATTGCATATTATTTTTCTTGTACAGCAACAAGTTCTCAAGTTTTGAATAGATAAACATATCTCAGAGTCTCTGACTCTGAAATTTGGCCAGAAAGCCCCTGAGTGGAGGATTCTTTGTTCTAGTATTTATTTATATTATGTATTTATTTATATTATACAAGAATGAACAGTCTTCTGTGCTCTTTTTCTGTATTTAAGAAATTATCTTCTTTACATCTCCTAAATGTATTTTGACTTGACACTGAAATGGCAGATTAATAAGTGCCACTGCAAAGGGGGGGGCCAACATTGACAGCATTAGTTGACCAAAAGTAGTTCATGTAAGAGGTCATCAACAGGCTGGGGAGATGGCTCAGTGGAATAAGCGCTTCCCTAGCAAGCACAAGGGCCTAAGTTCAATCCCTGGTTCCGCCAAAAAAAAAAAAAAAAAAAAAAAAAGAGGTCACTAATGAAAGCTTCAGTCTCTTAAAAATGATCTTTGATAAGCACTGTTCAAAGCATCCCCACGTGGCACATGTTGCTGGATTCAGAGAGAGGTGAGTTGTGATGCAGGTCGTCATTCCATAAAGGTTAGTGGATAACGGCTACCCTGAAATTTTTATATTAAGAAGGCTAAACATTAACATAAATCATCATATTTTGGCAGATAACATTTATTGTTTCATTATACTTTTTCTATTAATTTTAAATTTTCAGCTATTACAACAATGTTTTAGAAAATTTCAGATTTTGCATGAGTGTTTTTTTTTCTTCATATATTTAGTACAGGGCTACAGGGTCTCACCACGCAGATCAGACCTGTAGTGATTTTCCTGTTTTCAGTCCCCCAAGCGCTGGGATTACAGGCAGGCACCACCACGCCCAGTCTCAATCGCTGTCTCAGCATGCCCCAGGGGCGGAGCTGGCACAGTGGACTGGGGATCAAACCCCGGCCTTTGCACTCTGCCTAAGCAGGTACTTTAGTCCGCTGAGTTATCTGGCAGCCCTTTTGCATGAGATTTTGCACGAGGTTTAGAAAACTGTGATGAGATGTGGGGTGGGGAAAGTGGCCAAAAGAACTAAGGTGCACTATGTCCGTGTGCCAACTCCCATAATGAGTGGAATCATTGCAGACTACAAACAGGTACTAGTAAAAATAGAAAGTAAGGGCTGGGGAGATGGCTCAGTGCTTCCCTGGCAAGCACAAGGACCTGAGTTGATCCCTGGTTCCACCAAAAAAAAAAAAAAAAAGAAAAGAAAAGAAAATATGCTTAGAACAAACCTCTTGTGAAATTGGAAGGATGACTCTGAGAGAGAATGAAGAGTAAAAGTATGTGATCTATATTGGTTCAGATGACAATTAAAAGTTACAACTCAAAAAAAATATACAGCTCTACTGATAATTTTAACTCTGGATTTTGATTTTATGAATTTTTACCTCCATCAAAGTCACTGGGGTTCATCTAAGTACACAAAACAAGTTCATGCATTCATTTATATGCTAGGAAAGCTTTGCCATGGTTTCAAAACAATGCCAGTGAAGCATTGTGCTCGCTCTTGTGGTTTCTACAGGTATTAAAATGAGACACGCTCCACAGAGTTAAGGCAGCTAGTTTTTTGTTTTGTTTTGTTTTTGCTGAATTTGGTTTCTTTATTTATTATTCATTTTATTGAGAAACAGCAATGAGGCAGTTTCAAAATCAATTAATAAGAGCTTCAATAATTAATACATTGCATATTGTTATCTTCATAGTGGTTATTCATATACAAGATGCAGATATGATATCCTCTCCATATACTATTAATACAAATCTTTCTTCCCATTGAATTAAGAGAAAGTAGCTGTGTATCTATCCTAACTATTTTGTATTTACAGATACAAAATGGTCCTTCTTTTGTATCCCTTTTTTTTGTTTAGTTTTGTTAGAGATGGGTATTCCATTGCCATTTAAATATTGTAGGTGTGTGAATTCAACAAAATAATCCAGTATAGTCTAAGTTGGACTATACTGACAGGTTATCCTTAGAACTGGCAATGTCAGAAGTTGTTGACTTGAACCTTTCACACCTCAGCATATCAATATGGCTTTACTTTTTGCACTTTGTTTGTATATTTTTCTGCTGGATTGTTAAAACCAAAATAAAGTAAGACCTATATAACAAGAAATGCAGCTTTTGTATCTGATCAGGTCAGTCAAGTTCCCTTAGGATTTATCCTGTAACCCTGTACTGCACTTTGTAGATCTTTTGTCAGCCATATTGTCAGGCCATTGCTTGACCAATTGGCTCTCTGTGAAAGCTTGAGAGAATGTTTTCTCTCCATGTGATTCTCCAAAGGGACACTCTACATCATTGATCACGTTGCTCTGTGGCCCCATAATCTCCTTGATTAGAAAATTTGGGACACAACTGAGTTATATGAAAAAGACCTTCTTTTTCTCTAATTTTTGGTTTGCAAATTTAGGTTGTTAACCCTCCAGAAGAGAAGCTTATTACCCTACAACATAATGCAGTTGGGTTTTACCTCACTATCTGTCTGAATATCAAACATCTTAGGCATAACATGGAACAGGTATTTCCAATTGAGAGAAAAAAAATTTTTAAAATACAAATATTTTAAAAATACACATAAACAATTACATATTTTTACATAGAAATTTAGAAATCTAACCATGTACAACATTGTAGCAAGACAGTCCTGTGACATTTTTTTTTCTTGTCTTTTTTTTTTCATTTATTACCCCTCTTTTGTTTTTAAACAGACATTTACTTGAGAAACAGTATGGCAATAATTGGTATGTCATGACAAGCAGTATGTATTTAGAAGACCAGAATGATAGGCATTCCAAGCGTGACCCTTCTGTTACATATTGCTATCTTCAGTACAGTTTAAGCAAGCTGGTTTTCAGAAATAACCTCAGTGTATGCTTCGGTTGTCTTCCTGGAACAAGGAAGGGGAACGGCACGGGGTGACAGGACATGTTTATTTAAATTAATGACCAAGGAGTGATGGCCCTTGCCTTTGCTAGTCTGAAGTCAGCTCTTCCTTTTTGGGGAGGAGGGGGTATGGGGGATTGAACTCAGGACCTTGTGCTTGCCAGTCAGGCATTCATGCCGCTGAGGTATCTCCCCAGCCCCCTCCAGGGCTCCTTCTGTAGCATTCAACACTAAGCAATATCCACCCTGACTTTGGAGAGCTTTTTGTCCCCCCAAATTTGCAGATACAACTTAATTTTTTTATATAAGGAAAGTCATCATTTTACCAGTGACATTCTATTAGTTTCTTCGGGAAGCAATAGTGTATATCATAAAGGTTTGAAACATAGAACTTTACAACTGAGACTCTTAGAACGCAAGAAAAGCATTCTCAGGTCTTTGTCTTCTCTTTAATCCTCCTCCATCTTTCACCTCCTCTATTCTCCCTCTTCATGGGTGTCCATCTTATTCCCTTCCCCATTCCCACAATTCCATCATTCTTTTTTTTTTCCTGTATTTTTTAGGAAGGGTCTACAGGGTGTTCAGGGTCTTACTACTATAGATCAGACTCATAGTGATTCTCCTGTTTACAGCCTCCCAAGCGCTGGGATTACAGGCGCGTGCCACCATACCTCAGTCTCAGTCGCTCCCCGGGGGCGGGGCTGGCAAGGTAGGCCCAGGAATCAAACCCCAGCCCCTGCTCCTGCTTGACAGGCGCTTTAATCCACTGAGCTATTTGGCCAGCCAACTCCATCATTCTTAGCCCTGAAGGTCAATGTCCTCACCTCTCTCTTAGTTGGGGGCCCCGACTTCAGGAGTCCTTAAGCATCCTCAGACCCCTTCAGGTTCCTTAGCCCTTGGGGGACAATTCTGTTATTTCTTCTACCGGCCCCCACCCCGCCTCCACAGTCACTGCGCTGATTCCTCAAAGGGCAGAATACACAAGAGGACCGAAGGACTCCCCAGGTCCTTGCCAGCTCTAGAGCGCCACTCTCAGGACCCTGCCAGAACTCACATTGGTAGGAGCATCTGCCAGTCCCCGCCCACCCCCATAACTGCTACCAGCCATGCAAATATTTTTCTAATCCACAATAAACCTCGCCTCACAGACAGGTGCCTTTTCATGCAGACAGGACGAACTACACATGTGGCTATCGCTTGGTGGCTTTGAAAAGGCCATGAAGGGCATAAAAGACCATCAGGTGGGGCCCTCCCTGGGTCATTTGCCCTGAAACCTCTCTCTGCATCCAGATCCTCCCTTTGTTTGCAGACCAGTTTGTGACTCCTGAGGGTTACTGACAAGGACAGACTTGGAACAACATTATTTCAGGAGGATAATAACCAGCCATCATAAATTCCTTTTTTAATAGTTTATTGCAGGTTGTAGTCTATTGACAAACACTTTATTTTACAGCATGAAGAGAAAGAGTTTGTTGCTGCCCCTAGTCTCTAAAAACCACTTCAGGACTTTTTAGTACCCCAGAGAAAGCCTACCTTGTCATGAAATGAATCATAAATAGTTGAGTTCAAGCCACCGTTAAACAGGAAGTGAGAGGGAGGGCAAAGAAGAGAAATATCTGCCTCAGATACAAAAGAGATTCTCTGGGAGTATCTTCCATGTGAATAAAATCTTAATGAAACTTTCAGGACTGCACTTCTATGTCTTTCTTTCCTCCATGATCAGAGAAATGAAACAAATATTTAAAACCCTTTAGGAAAAACCACATACAGGAATGAAAATTAGTGAGGAAGTCACCTGACTGAGGGACGCTGCGCTTCATCTGATTACTTGCTTGGCCTAGAGAGCATCTTTCCTTTCTGTGAAGCAGAATCATTCTTGTTTTTGTCAAAACTCACATTTCTGTTAGGATTTCAACATCTTGACTTCAGATTATAAAGCAAGGGAATTTTTTTTTTTTACCAGTGCCAGAACTATGTTGAAAATAGTCATCATGTTGAAATAGAAACTACAAAAAAACTAAAAACCATTTTTATGACTACTTAATTAGAGAAGAGTTTACAAGTACATATCTTTTCTTCTTTTTCTTTGTACATGAGCTGTTTTTCATTTGAAAATATATAAGCCCCAAAATATCATTTTAAAAAACAATTCCTTTAACACATATAGATTGAACCGCACAAGCCAAATACATATGTGACCAATCATATTTCTGATATATCTCTCTGTCTAATCATTAACTTTAAATGCCATATAAGAATTTGTAGTCCACCATAAATTATTTCATAGAAATAATTTAAGAAGGCTGCTGACTAATGTGAAACATTCTATTTTCCACCAGCAGTTGGCTGCCAAGCATTGTAGGGGGGAAAAGCCCCAGATATAAGTTGACATAAATTACAGTGAATATAAATCCCTAATGATCAAGCAGTGGTTAGAGATTATTGCATTTAGAAGATAGGGAACAAACGTATTAAACACCGCAAAGTCGTTCCAGGTTTTATTCTGTGCATTAAGAAACTAGAGCTTTCTAAATCTCCTCAAAACCTTTAACTTCTTTGTTTAATGTCCTGGTCTCTAATCCTACATTTCACAATATATTGCAGTAGAGTTCATTGAGCATAGAAAAACAAAGGGGAAATCATAGTTTAATTATGAGAGGCTGCATAAGTGCTATTTTTAAAATGCAAATGAGTAAATTAGCTTTTAAAGTCAGACTGTTAACATTTTTCAAATGTTGTTCTTGGAGTACTTTTTGTAGAAAATCAGATCACTCCCGGTGAAAATTATCAAAATAGTAGTTATGAAATGGTCCTCCTACTTAAAAAAGTTTATGTCTTATGCAAAGTGGGAAACACTGGGGTGGAAATAATGTTCAGATTCTAAACAGTGGCAGCACACAAGTAAAATCAAGCAGAACCGTCCTGACGGGGCGTCGTCAGTAGGTACAGCGACCACACAAACAGTAGCTTTACCCAGATAGAACCCATGAATTAGCATTTTTGTCTTGTCTCGATTTTGTTTTGCTTTGTTTAGCTTAAAGGAGTACCATAAACAATAGGGGAAAAAACAAGCGGGGTTGAGAAAATTAAGTCCCTTTTCAAATCTTCATCCTTTCCTTCAAGATGTTTCTCCAAAGAAAGACAATTACGTCAAAGAAAGTTAGGGGCCTCCCTGTGAACGCCGTCTTTTAAGCACATTCGAGAGGCCCATTAGACGTCATGTAAACTGTAGACAGCAGCGTTTCCACCACTCTAGTCCTTCACATCTGCACACCAGCTTCCTAGGAGCAGAAATGGAGACATGTGCATTTAACATATTCCAAGAATAAAGCCTCAGGGGAAGATCTACCTTTCACCATATATGGCTGTTGTGCAATTCTATCCAAGAACTCCGTGCAGATATTTATATATTTATATAATATCCCCTCTCCTCACCCCCGGTTCCAGGCTGGCAGAGGTTGAAGAAAATACTTCAGGGAGGCTTTTACAACGTGGGTATTCTAAAATGTGAATGGTGCTGATGGAACAGGCTGAGTTTTGTGTGTGTGTGTGTGTGTTTCTTTTTTTGAGAAAAAGATTGGATTGGACTATCAATGTGTGGGCCGTCAGAGCATTTTTAAAATCAATCTTCTTAAAACTACTGATGGAGATACAATTTGCAGTAATTACGTATACTAGACATTTCATTGCTGTTGGGTTCATTTATTGAGCTGAGATCTTGCTATATATCTTTGAGGACTACCAGGATCCACTCAGATTCTAGAAATGGAAAAGATGGTCTGGGGGATAAAGTATGTTTCATAAGTGACTTTAAGAAGTTATCCAATAAATAAATAAGTAAATAAAGCTCTTCAGGGTCAGCCTGATAGCTCAGTGGACTAAAGTGCCTGCTTAGGCAGAGCACAGCGGCTGGCGTTCGAGCCCCAAGACATGCAGAGCTGGTATCAAGACTGGACATGGTGGCGAGTGCCTGTAAGCCTAGCACTTGGGAGACTGAAAGCAAGTGAATCCGTATGAGTCTATATAGAGAGACCCTGTAAGCCTTGTCCTAAGGAGAAAGAAAAAAAGTTATCAAACACAGTTAGATTAAAACTTTACTGATTATTGGGAGAAGAATACAAGTAATACATAGAACTGAAAAAATGGAATTCCAAAGAAAAAATAGTATTTAAATGAGATTTAAATAGTTCTTCTGAGTACAGTTTACACAATTACATCAGTTTAACATTAATGTAATAGCTACCAGTCATGGTGGTGCATGCCTGTAATCCCAGCACCCAGGAGGCTGAAGCAGGAGGGCCACTTGAGTTGAGGCCAGGCTGGACTAGTGAGACCTTGATAAAAAAAAAAAATTTAAAAAAAATTAAAGAAATTAAAATATTTTTTAAAAATCAAGTGTAATAACTAGTTGTAGAATATATAGCAGGCACAATAACTTAGTCAAGTAAGAAACTATGATGTAGCAGGACCCTAATGACTTGTAGAAGAGAGGATCCAAAGACCTGGATTCTAGTTTTGCTCTGCTCTCAGTAGCTTCCTGGTTGGTGCTCAGCCTCCTCAGCAGAAAGAAATAGAGACAATATCCGTCTACCTGCCCCATGAGCCACTATGAAGATCAAAAAAGAGAACGAATACAGAATTGCTTTGGAAACTGTTCAGTGCTACTACAGAAGCACAGACTCCTGAGAGCACCACAGTCTTTCCACCAGAATGCCATGGGGGCTCCTACTGGGGAGGGGATGCTAAGGGACACCTAGCCTTGCTCTGGGCCCTGCAGAAGGCGCCTCCTCCTCTTAGACGTCCCTAAGGCTCCCCAGGAACCTTCCTCTGCAAAGTCCCCTCTACCTGGAGCTTTTCTCTGCCTCCAGAATCAGAATATAGCTGTGGAAACCAGAGAAGCTTCCAATCCCCAATGCTACGACGCTGATTCTCTGTCTTTGAAGCAAGTGCTGCTTTTTCTCCCCTCTCAGTCATATTTCAAATGTATTTGAAGAACTACTACCTAGGAGTGGTTATAGCCCCAGGGGTGGGGTGGAGGGTGGGAAAGATCTTAAACATGTTAATTATCTGGAGCATACAGCTTAACATTCTGGACTCCGAGATGGTATTTAAGCCTATTTAGATTTTCCTGTAAATTCTTTGAGTCTAATGCAATTTCTGAATGTGACTAGTAACCTCTAATTACTTGTGGAAATAGTAGGCATGAGACCAGATTAACTCCACCAATAATCCCCAAATCTCATTTTAGCCAACACCACTGCTCTTTTCCCACCAGGCCCAGCCCTAGAAGTAGCAACTGCTAAGAACCACAAGGCCGGCTTGAGGTCTTCCTGCCCATCCTCTGGTAGGGCTGTTCATGAACTGCCAGGCTTCCAAGGGGAAAAAAGGAAAGCCAGCAACAACGAAATAGAAAGCTGGCAGCCTGGGCTACTGGCCAGCTAAACAAGCAGAGATGGAGTCATAGGAGGCCAGACTTGGCCTGAATGAGCAACCCACAAGCCAAGTGAGCCTCAGGGACTCCGGGTGACAGTTTCCAGAAGGGGCAATGCTGTCCCCTTTTTTCTGATATCGATACACTTAGATGAGCCCTCTCTGCTTCCTTGGGCCTGCTTCTGAGAACAGAGCACAGCTACAGCTTGGAGCCTCTCTCCTGGCTCCTCACAGGAGACCAGGCCTGAGACTGGTCCGGCTGCTCCCTTCCATGAAAAACTGGTGTATGAGCGTCTCATGGTGGCACGTGCTAAGACAGGAGGGGACAAGTTTGAGACCAGTCTGTGCAACATCCCAACTCTAATCACAAAACAAAAAATAAAAGTAAAGCTAGGAATGTAGCTCATTGCAAAGCCCTGAGTTCAATTCCCCATAGTTTAAAAAAAGAGTTAATACACCAATAATACAAAGAAAGGAAAGGACTTATCATTTTAGAACTACTGTTGGTTCCTACTAGCCTGGCCTTCTGCTGTTAAGGCATTTTATTTTTTTCTAACTTGACAGGTTATTAACATCGGAACAGTGGTTTCACAGTCTTTTGGAGCCCAAGTCTAGTTTGATGAAACATAAACATTTTATATCATCTGTAATTTGAAATTTCAAAATAAATGTCATGAGCAAAACAAATCATACAAATCACTTCAGTCCAAAGGTCTCCTTCCCAAGACTGAAGACTATTTTATTAAACAATGACGTGTCATTCCCGATAACACAAGGCACTGTGATTGATTTCTGATCGGTGTGTTTCTATATTTATGTCCCGCTGGCTAGAACCTTTGGCTACTCTGGTTCACAGGCATCAGAACTAATTTGGAAGCCAGAGGAGAGAAATGAAGAGAAGCAGGTGAAGTATAACCCAGGGTGGAATAATACAGATGTGCAGAAGTCAATACGCAGAGGGCAGAAACCAGAAAAAGGAGAGCTGTCCGCCTCAGCAGATACCAAAGATCAGCTCCTAAATTTAGATTTCTGTGGTTCATCACCGAAATCAGCACCAGTGCGGTTACTTTGCTCTCTCCTTGGTGTCTTTGAGCATCCTAGCTCCCCAAGATCTGCAAAAGGGGGAGGCCACAGGGTCGCTGGCCCCGGGAAGGATCCAGGGGCTCCACACTTTTCTTCCCCGACGCCAGGCCGCCTGAGGCCTGAAGGATTCTCCTTAGGACCCGGTCCCAGGGCTACGGCGGCGGGGCAGAGCCGGTGGCCTCCGTCCCTCTTTTCTGCCCCCCTGCGGCCACCGCGGGAAGCAACAAGCCCGGTCGCCCAGGTCGCCGCTGATTCCAAGGCGGCACCGCGGGACCTCGGGCTGATTCTGCCCGGAGAGCCCCCAGCCGGTTCTCTGCACCACCTCCGCAAACTCCTGGCACCAAAACCGGCCCTGCACCCAGAGGCTGCGGGAAACCCTCTCCAGCCCGGCTGGCTGCTCCCTGACAGTACCGTGTCCCCTGTACAGGGAGGCAGGGGACCCTGGCATAGCTCAGGGCACCAGGCTTAGGTGAGTCTTCATCCTGAGTCCCCGTTTCTACTAGCCTAGAGGGACTTAAGCAACTTCGCGTGCCGGCCTAACGTGGGTGCATGGCCTCTCCCTCAGCCAACCCCGCTGGCGAGGTTGCAGATGCCAGAAAATGTGTTTTCTATCCAAACTTCCTCACACAAGGACCAAATATAATGTATCTAAAAATGCTGCGCTTCCCACCCCAACATCCCTCTCCCATCCGGATTAGCAATAAGGCTGGAGGAACGTAGCTGAGGCGGAAACCTCTCTTCCCTTGGCCAGCGCAGACTTATGCAGGCTCAGGGTCCCGGGTCAGGTGAAAAATTATTCACGAGGTTCTGAGCAGAGCTGATAAGTTTTACTCCTTCTCCCTAGAAATTCCAACTGGATTTAAATCACTCCCCGGGTGCTGCAGAGTCTGTGTGTTTTATGGACGTTCTCTGGTGGGCTCTGAAGTATTAGCTTTCCAAATCTGTTTCTCAGCTCCCAGCTCCTGAATAAATTACCCACCCCACTTTGCTGCCGCTGGCCCCGCTCCCTTAAGTGTAAACAGAGATGTTCTCCCATCAGATCTTGTAGGAGCGCTGTGGGACTTACCATTCATTGCCCGTCCTGGGACACCCATTTGCTGTGTAGCTGAGACATTTTGAAGTCAAATGGAATAAACAGTGAATTGGGGCCCTGGGTTTTTTTCTCTGGTAACAGATTTAGCTCTTGATCACAGTTCCACTTCTATGTGTTGCCATTTACTTTTTTTTTTTTTTTTTCAGTTTGGAAGCAGATATTTTATTAACAGACCAAATCATAAAAACACCATGGTAGATACCTTAGTTCATCCTTCTAATAAGCCTATTGATCTGATCTTCCCTATTTCCAGCATCTCCACCTTCCACAAAATGGGTGACCTTTTTCTTCATTCCACCTCGTGGAGATGATAACTTGAATGGCCACAGGAAGTTATGTGCCTCTTTGAAGCGTTTTCCAACAGTATAGATCTCATGAATCAGATCCTCCATGCAGATGATTCCATATTTACTGAGAGATCGAGCAATCAATGAATTATCCGTCAAGGCAATTCGCTTCTTATTAATTTTGCCATAGCCACGCTTGTATATTAGTTCGTTCACTGACTTCAGGTTTGGGTGCCCCATGCAATGTGTGGCTCCACAATTCTCAGCTTGTTAATTGAAGCCTTGTTGAGTTTAACAAAGGTACCATTGAAGATTTGGCGAAGGCGAAGAAGCTGCAACACCTTGCGGACTTTTGGGCTCACACCATTAATACCCCTAATCCGGATAACGAATGCCAGTTTGGGCTCTGCAGGGACATAGAAGTTGCCAGCTTTTCTTGCCATCCTAGCCATTCGGATCTCAGTTCTGTACATCTGTCTGTACTCCTTATGATAGTGCCTGGCTTTTTCATAGATGAGCTTCCTCCTCGCCTTGGGAAGCATCTTCTGGGCAAACTTCTTTCTCAGGCGCTTTATCTTCTGCTCTGCGAAATGTTTTCTCTTTTTCATTAGGGTTTCTGGCACAGCAGGAACCTTCTTTTTCTTCTCTTCTACACCCTCCGTGGTTCCAGACCAAAAAAGAGGCCATTTACTATTGACTTATTATTAATTAATTTACTTATTTATTTTGGTACTAGAACTGAACCCAGAACCTTCCCACTGAGCTACATCTCCAACCCTGTTTTTGTTAGTAGTGCTTTTAAATTTCGAAGCAGGGCTTTCCTAAGTCACTTTGGTGGGGCTTGAACTTACTATCCTCTTGCCTCAGCCTGTCAGAGGGTAGACATTACCAGGTACATGCCACCATGCCTGACTAATATCTACCATCCTGTGTCTGATTGTCTTAGGGTTTTGTTTTGTTTTTTTTTTTTTTTTTTTTTTTGCGGAACTATGGATTGAACAGGCCCTTGCGCTTGCCAGGCAAGTGCTTATTCTACTAAGCTATCTCCCCAGCCCCCTGAGTCTAATTGTCTTGCCAGAAAAACAGTCATTAGAATACTCATTCAGAGAACCCAGGACTGAAAACTTCTTGGAGCTTTTTAAAGGATTGCCACTTGTCAGAGAGGCTGGCACGAACTGCTGACAGACAGGCCTGTGGTGAAGACTGTAGGAAGACTTGTATTTATTTTGTTCTTTACCCCGCTCTTTATTTTTGGTCTGTGTATTTTGTGTAAGGGCTAATGAGCGTAAAAGGAAAATGGGCAGCTAGGCCCTTGGCTGAGCCAACGAGAGGCTTTTTCGGTTACCTGCTAAACTGCATAAACAGTGCTGCAGCCCAGCCTTCTGGAAGCCGCATAGGGAAAGGGTTTTCTTCTTTCCCCAGGAAATTTCAGAGCAGTTATCCTGGGGTACTAACTTAGCACGTGTCCACGCCCACCTCACCAGGGGCCTGAGCAGCACCACACTCCTCGATTTCCTAGCTGGATCTTTCCAGGCAAGAGCAAGGGCCCCATTACCCAGGTTTTACTGAAACAGACATTGACAACAAAATAAAACAAATGAAAATATGCAAAAATGCAGGTATCTGGCATGTTTACTGAAGCACAGCTTTCTTACCCTATCATAATCAAAGCCTGTCATTGGTTTGGCTGATCCTGCCTCTTGCTGAGCTCAGGGCTTCAGATTCCCGGTCCACCTCATCACTGCTCTGCCATCACACCGTTCTGCTTCCTGGGCTTCTCACTGGGGAGCTTCCAGCTTGACCAGGCTCCTTTTATGGCGGGTTCGCCATGCCAGGGCCTCTGAGCCTAGCAATAATATTCTGGCACTGAAGAAAACCCTTTCCCCATGCGGTTTCCAGTTTCCTCCCAGGGCCTCCCGGTGGTCCCAGTCTCTCCCCAGCAGCATGTAGGGGGGCACTGACCCTCAGCTGTCACTCCACCCTCAGGCAGCGGCCCCACCCCGAGCTGTGGCACAGAGGCCTCCTCACCCTCTGCTTACTCCTCCCTCCAGCCAGCGCCACTGAAAAACACCTGTTTTGTGTTTGGAAAGCCTGGGCAACACACCCCCATCCTCCACCCTCAGGACCTCCCACCCAGTTCCAGTTTCTATCCAAAGTCCAGACTGGAGTTCTTGACTCATGTGAACAACATTTTTTAAAAGTCATATACTCTGAACTCACTTGCATAGCGCTATCTCTTCTTCCTGGCTCCGGTCAGCCATGCAGGACTGGTGGTCTTGTCGAGTCCTAAGGCAGGCAGCCCTCAGCAGTGGTCGTCAGAGCTGTCAGAGATCAGAGGCCTGCAAAAGCCAAGAGTTATTTCTATGGGACTCCACATAACCCTTTGGTCCCAGAAAACATGCTAAAACCAATTTTACAAGCAAAAGCTATGACCCTGTTATGTCACATACTATAAAATCACAACCACAAGGAAACAGGTTCACACACCCATACGTTCATGAAGGAAATTACCTGACTGGCAGCTTCTGAATAGTCAGGGGATTCTAATCTGTTCAGTATCTTTTTAAGCCTTCTGCCTGTCTTTGCTACTAGGCAAGTGGGCCCAGGTATGAAAGACGGGAGAACTTCTAGAAGATTGAGAAGTTTAAGGCCACTAAACTCCTAAAGTAGGAAGCAGAATAATGACTTCTTCAAAATGTGTGCTTCCTAATTGAGGGGTGGATGGGGAGGACCTTACCTGAGGAGGCAGGGAGGTCTCCTCAGAAGTGGTGGAGTTAAGGCTACTAGATGCAACTTTCTCTGGAATAGCTGCATCACAAGCATCTTTGCAAGTGAAAGAGTCAGGAGTGTTCCAGACAGAGAAAGATGTGAAAACCACGCTGATTTTGAAAATGAAGGGGGAGGCTGTCTGCTAAAAAATCCAGGAAACCTCTAGAAACTGGAAAGGTCGAAAGAATGAATTCTCCTGTGCCTCTAGCAGGACTGAGGACCTGCCAACATCTTGATTTTAATCCTGTGAGACCTATTTCAGACTTCTGACCTCCAGCGCTGTGATACAAAAGAATGTGCATTATTTTAAGCCACTACATTTGTGGTAATTTATGACAACAATGGAAATTAACACTCTCCATGAACTTAATTGTTCAAGCAAAGAACATGTCTTTTGGATTCTATGGAAATGGTCCAGAACACATGAAAAATAAAACCATGCTCCCATTCATTTTTTTCCAAAGCTGTCATTCATCATGTCTCTCAGTGTCTTCACTAAGCCAGTACCATTAGATACAATTAGACAGAATGGCAGGCATCCAGCAGAAAAGTATAAAAACAAGATATATAAAGTAAAGCCATAATAATATGCTGAGCTATAAATGACTCTACTCAACAACTTCTTCAGATAACCCACTATTATTGTGGACTGCTGGACTGTGTTTGAGTGTTTCGCTGAATTCAAGTACCTATAATAATTGAATGATAATAGAATACCCATCTCTGACAAGACTAAGCAAAAAAAGGGGATACAAAGGAAGGACCATTCTGTATTTGTATATACAGGACAGTTAGGATATATGCAGCTACTTTCATGTAATTCTATGAGAAGAAAGATTTGCACTAATAATGTTTGGACAGAATACTCTGTCTGCTTCTTGTACTATGGATAACCACTAGGAAGATAACAATGTAGGGGCTAGGGAGATAGCTCAGTAGAATAAACATTTCCCTGGTAAGTGCAAGGGCCTGAGTTCAATCCCTGGTTCTGCCAAAAAAAAAACAAACAAACAAACAAACAATAACAGTGTAAAAAGTATTAAATTTTGAAACTGTACTATACTTCAACTTAAAAAAAAGAATTCTCTTAATTCAATGAATAGAGGCATCTGCTCTAATAGTATTTATAAATATAATATCATGTCTGCCCTTGTACAACAAATTACCACTAAGAAAACAATATACAATGTATTAATTATTGAATCTGTTCTACTAATTTGATTTGAAACTGTCTCATTGCTATTTGTTCTTCAATAAAATTATGGGAAAAAATCATTTATTAAGAAGGAAGCAGAAGCTCAAAGTTGTTCAGTAAATTCCTCCAAGCCATACATTTGTAGCTGATAAGTGGAAAGAGAAGACGCAGATCTGATTTCAGCAGATACTGCAGCCCTTGCCATCTCCTCTGACATATCTCCAAGCCTTTCCAAGTCATACCAATCTGTGTAGGGGAGCACTGACTCACACAAGCCTGCCTTTTTGTAGACATTTCTCCTTTGACAGTGGCTGGTCACAGTCCCCACTGAGGCTTGGAAGGCTCCTCTTGGTGCCAGAGAGAGGTTTGGGTGGAAAGTTTCTAAGCCAGTGGTTGGATCAGAAATCTTCTGTTGCTAACTGCTTTTAGGTGCATCTGTAAGGAGCCAGTGCCCGAAGCAGCCCACACACCCATCCTCCGTGCATGCAGCCCAGGCTCAAGCACTATGTGGTCTTCCCCAAGGCTGCCTTGGGGTGAGTGCCTGTGTGTGTTTGGGAGGCTGACCCGGAAACAGTGGCTACTGGCCACTGTGCCCGAGTGCCACTCCCAAAAGAGCCCAGCACATTAAAAACTTCACTCAGGACACTGTGTGCTGATAAAACCTCAGACATCTTCTTGGCTGACTGTCAGGGTGGCCAGTACCCCAGTGTGCCCAGGGCTCTGCAGGGGAAGGTTCCTAGGAAGTAAGACTTTGGTACGCTAAATTTGGGGAGGTCCCAGGCATCTTGATGGGGAAGTGGGGTCCACGGAGTCAAACACAGGGCTGAGTGGCAGGGTCTAGGCATCCGAGGACCAGGGCAAGGGTGAGTCTGAGCGTGTATGCATGTGTTGTGTAAATATGTGCATAGGTGAGAGTGAGTCCTGAGGGAGTTCATGGGTTTGTGTGCTCAAAGCATGTGCACGTGTGTGAGAATTTGTGTGTGTCTGTGAAACTGTGTATGTCGAATGAATATGCGTGAGAATTGCGCATTGCAGTGTGGGACTGGGTACGCGTGTGTGCACATATATGACAGTGGAGGGTATGTGTGTGTGTGTGTGTGTCTATAGGTGTTCTAGGAAGAGCAAACCTTCACACTCCAGAATCACCCTACTGCACTGGCCTCTAAATATGAATGGCCTATGCCACCCAGGCTGGGCTGAGTCCTGCCAGAGAGCAGCTCTGAGGAAAGTTTACCCTGTTAGTTCATTGAACTCAGGGGTAGAGATTGTACATTTATTTTGCTCTATGACAATATAATTAGCTTCCCCTCCAGTGAGGAATGAAAGGGCAGTGTGCTCCTGACAGCTGTGGGAGCTGCCTTCTGCCCCGATAAATCTAGTCTTCATGATACTGTTACACCTGTTTAAACAAGGAACAGGATAGGTATTTATTTGAAGTTCAAGAGGCCATAGGAACCCTGGTCTAAACCCAGGCCTGGATATAATTAGAAAGATACTTAATTCTTTGTTCTGAAGGATTATGCAGCCCACGGTTTCCTCAGGTTTTGGGCAGTTTGCTTAAATTCCCAGAATGTGTCCCTCCCAGAGTGGATAAAGGCAGGACAAGAAGGCATCCTCAAGGGTGGGGAGAGAAGAGCCAGGGCCCCAGGTCCCCAGTGCACCAACTTCCAGACCTTGCTACTCACAGGAGCCTGAGCCCCAGGAGAATCCCCCAGTCCTCCAGCCTGGGCCTTCCTTGACTAGGATCAGGATGTTGTTACCCTGTCTTTATTTAAAGTTGTACAACACCTTAACAGCCCACAACCACACAACAATTATACAACTTATAAAATGTGAATTTCTAGGTCTGCATAAGCAAGATGTGGGTGCAGTACCCAAGATAAAGGTGCATAGGAACCTCTGTCAATTTATCTTTAGGATTGCAGCCCACTGCACTCGCAGACTGTGTTAGAAGCCAACTGGAAGACCTTTGTGAAAATATGATCGGGCAAATACCCTCCAGAGACCCTGCATCTCTCTACCATGATAAGACTTGCCAGAGCAGGGCCTGATCTGTCTGGTCCAGAGAGGAGAGGAGCTGCGACCCTGCCAAGATGTCCCACTGTGTCCTGTAGGAGGAGCAGCTGCAGTTCTGAGTCCCCTCTGGGCGGAGGCCTTGAAGGGCAGGAGAAACTGTAGGCCGACACAGCCAGCACAGGACCACGGATGGCCAGACGCGAGGCAGGTCTGAAGAGGTCCAGGAGCACAGATCCTGGGAAGCAGGATTCTCCATCCCTAGCATCCTGGACAAGAGACAGGCCAAGCAGGAGACAGGGAGTCGGTGCTCTGGGTATCTCCCGCATGCCTGGGGGCTGGCACAGTGTCATTCTCCATCTGAAAGGCTTTTTGGGGACCCCCACTGTTCTCAGTCAGGAAGGCCCCTCCTTTTGCTCTGCCCAGGATATGACACCCTAATAGACACCTGGGTTCTTGGAAGAGACAAGGCGTTCCACCAGTGCCAGGCCAAGGTGCTGACAGGTATATGGAGGATTTTTTTTTTTTTCTAAATACCTACATGTGTGAGCATTGATAATAAAATGTCAAGCCAAGAATGAATCTATAATGTACATGTCAGCAGAAATAGGGTATGGGCTCGCTGGGTTGGACCTTTGTCTTTCAGGACTAGCAGGACTGGGCATACTGGAAAGGCAAGTAAAGGAACACAGTGTGGAATCGATTACTTCTCACAAGGCTGGGCCGGAGAGATAGCTCAGTAGAATAAGTGCCTGCCTGACAGATGTAGAGTCCTGAGTTCAATCCCCAGTACCACCAAAAAAAAAAAAAGAAAAGAAAGGTACTTTCCACCATGGTCCCTGATCCTCTGCTTATTTCTTATATCTCAGAAATAAATGCATATGGCCACTGTCTAGGAGAAACATGATTTCTTAGGCAAATAAAGTGACTTCTTATTTCTTAATGTAATTTCTTTGCGTAACAATGAATTTACTAAACAGACCCAGAAATTATTACAAGATCCTATAACCCATTTTTAAAACAATCAAAAACATATTGCAAGTCTACATGGAACCACTTTTAAAGAACAATAGCATCACAAAGGTACGTTTAGCTCTATTCCCGTGTAAAAGGAAGCTTGTTATTTTAATTAATGGAAAACATCATTACCGGACTTCTTTCTCTGTTTTGCATGAGTCCCTTAATCCTTGGGAGGATGACATTTTAATTATATGCAATTGTATTCATTGGTGAAAAGAGGAAAACTCCCTCCATCCTGTCTCCTCTAAAGCTACTCAAAAAAAAAAAAAAAAAAAAATGCTGCAGTCATCTCCACTTCTCTTTCATTGTAAGTTCTGCTCAGAAATGAAAGGTCTGCTGGCGTCTGCTGTGATCTTAGCGACGCAGACGCTGAGCAATTGTGGCGTGTTGGGCCCGCACGGAGCCGTGTACAGTCACAGGCCACTTAACGACAAGGCCCACTCTGAGAGCTGTGTCATTAGGCAATTTGATCGCTGTGAAAACATCATAAAGGGCACTTATACAGCCTAAGTGGCACGGAGCAGTCCTGCGACGTGGCCTCCTGGAACAATCGGAGACCCCGCAGTAAGCGGAAAATAAACAAGGCAGCTGACTGCCGAGCACAGCTTCATTTTTTTCTACGCAGGCGCACGATCCAGAATAACTGTAAAAGTAGATAGTATACTGGTACCCACTAACCAGCGATGCAGTTGCTTACCACTACAAAATATTATATACTGTATACAATTATATGCGTGCGTGATGTTTTTGCACAACAGCTAGCGGAGTGAGATTATTGTACCAGCGTCGCCCCAACCTTGAGAGCTACACTTGGCACTATGGCAGTGATGGCTTTGATGTCACTGGGTGGTGGGAATTTCCAGTTCCCCTGTAACTTTAGGGGACCACCCTACTGAGGTAGACATGTTCTACTATTGAGTGGAACGTTGGTGTGTGTGGTATGTGATTGTGTATTAATTCACTTAATCCTCAAACAACACTTTGAGTGCTGACCCCTGGGGCATGCTGAGATGGCCATTGAGACTGGGCGTGGTGGCACGCACCTGTAATCCCAGCTCTTGGGAACTGTAAGCAGGAGAATCACTATGAGTCCGTTATAGTCCTGAACACCCTGTGGACCCTTCCCTAAAATATAGAATAAACAAATAAATAAATATTCTTTTTTTTTTTTTTTTTTTGCGGAACCGGGGATTGAACTCAGGCCTTTGGGCCTGCCAGGGAAGCACTTACTCCACTGAGCCATCTCCCTGGCCCCTTATAAATAAATATTCTTTAAAAAAAAATAAACCAACACATTGAGGTGGATATGTGATTATACTATGCCTAGGTGAGGAAACTGAGGCAAGAGTAGATCACCAGGAAATGGCAAACTAACACCAGAGTCCAGGCGGCCTGCTTCCCTCACCCACATTCTTAACTCTGCTGGTTTCACCTGTCCTGGTGAAAAACACCCGTACGCCATCCTGTCTCCTCTAGACCAACTCAAACTGATCTTTGGTCACCTTCCATTATCATCTATGGTAAATTTTGCTCAGAAACAAGAGTGCAGGAGTTGGCTGCAACTGTGACAGCTACACAGGGCTCATGGACGTTATCCCTGTCACCTCGGAACCCAGGAAGCGTCCTTTGTATGGCAGAGCACAAGGAGCTCTAGGCTGTAAGAATTTCAGCCATTTGAAATTCAAGCCCTGTCCTCACATTAACAGATTTTCTTTGTCATATGCAAGAGCTTTGAAGCCAATAAAGCTATCTCCTGGTATACAAGTGACAATCATGTCAAGTGTATGTAACTGGTTGGTCTCAGTTGTGTTTCTCAGAAAACACAGAACCTCAGAAAAGGGTCTGTTGACATTTTTTCATTAAATGTCCATGTCCATGTCAAATATAGGAGTAGTTGTTCATGTTTGGCAGTGAGAACAGCCAGCTAGCTTAGGACAACAATGACTAGAGCCTGGGGCTTACCTACACTGAGAGCAATTTACTCACTAGGTGACCTTAGCTCCCTTTCTGCAAGACTCCAGCTTACCCACGTCCTGCAGGAGAGTCGTGCTCTCCTTCCTGAGTTCACAGAGCCTCCCATTTCTCAGACCCCTTGCAGGTGGACACAGGTAGGGAAACCCCAGGGCTGTCCAATAAAATGTGGGCGGGAATGGCACACACCACTTCCAGGATGAGGCAGTGAAAACCTATGACCTGCAGCTTGCAAGCTCCTTTCCACTTCTGCTGAAGCCAGAGTGGATGTCTTGAGCTGAGCCTGTGGAGTTGTAGAGGGAACGTGGTCTGATCGCCGCTTGAGAGGCAGCTGCTGGGCACGTAGGAGTCTTGGACTGAATGGGAAAAAATAAGCATTTGCAGGATTAAGACTGAAATTCAAGCGTTGTTTGTTACCGCAGTGAAACCTAACCCACCTTCACTGATACACCCACCTTTCCTAGTCTTCTCAGTTTCTTTTCTTTGAACAGGAAATTTATTACACCCTATTATTTCACTATAGAATTTTAAAAATAACAGTGTCTCCACATCCCTATCGTAAACTATTCTTTGGGACCTAACAGATGTGTGGATATGTGATTGTATATGACTGGAATGTGTGTATTATTTGTCAAAAATATTCTAATCTGCTCTCTGCTGCTCCTTTATAAAGAAAATCTACAAAAGTATCCAAATAAAAACACAGATACTTCAACTCCTACCTACTCTAGATTCAAAGTTTTGGAAACTTTTTCAAATGTGCTTCAAATTTTTTTTTATACTAAATAAAGTGTTGTGAACACAGTTGGAGTATTCGCCCAACTCCCACCACCTCCTTGGGGCTTCAGTGTTTCACACAAGCCCAGGCTTAGGCCCTGGGAAATTGCAATAGGATGTAGGGTGTTCTCATGGAATACTTTTGTGCTTACACAACCAACACACACACACACACACACACACACACACCATAGTCCATATTTTTAATGTATGTACAGAATAGCTGAGCTTTCTTGACTCCAAATAAAATGTTGAGATTTGTCACAGGGAAATAGGATGAGAGAGAGAGAGAGAGAGAGAGAGAGAGAGAGGGAGAGAGAGAGAGAGAGAGAGAGCTGATATACAGAATATGGATGCTTAGATTTACCTCATTATCGCCAGATGAGTCTCGATGAGGTGGCCCAGCTCACACAGTAGCAGGCATTTCTTTTTCTTTTTTCAGCCTTTCTTTTTTTGTTTTTAAAAGAGAGTGCAAAATAATAATAAAAAACATTAGAGACAGTACAGAATTTCACTAAACAAAACAATACAGATTCAACAATGTTGTATTGCATAGTATTGACTTCAAATTAGTTGCTCAGATTACCAGAAATATGTATACAAAATTGGACCAAAAAGTTATAAGAAATTAAAAAGAGAAAGCATTTAAGTACTCAGTGCTCCTTTCGACAGACCAGTGGAGACCTGCAGTACAGTTACCCATCCTGCGTACACACATAGCTTCTCTCTTCCCCCGTGCATCCTTCTCCTTATCCTAGTTCTTCCTTCCTTTGGACAGCTTTCTGAGTATCTCTTGTACCTTTCAGGTTTCATTTACCCTTTAAGATCACAACTGGCCTGCAGCTTCAAGACCAGACCAGACCAGGCTCCTGTTGGCTGCACAACCTTGCCAGCTGGCCGCCCTTGTAAAGGCCACACTTCATATCCCCCTGCACGGAGAGGCTGTGAGGGGTTTAACCAAGAGAGGCATTGCTAACATGTTCTTTCTGCACCCACATCTTTACCCTGTAGCCCAAGATAGAGTGAGCTGTGTATTTGACCTCCCAGAAGTCTTCTTAGCTAACCACTCTCACTTAGATGGCTATCTTTGTTGAAAAACATGTGCTAACTGTAAAACAAAATTAATCCTAAAAGGCATAAGGAACATGGCAGCAATTGTCTGAGTAGGGGAAACCATTAACACTTGGTAAATAGCCTTGCAAACATATCTGGAAGTGGCAGCTAAGTATGGGCAATTAAGTGTGTGGGTCAGGCTATGCTCATCTATCGCCTGCCTTTCTGCCTGACTGTAAATGTTCTGACACCTTGAGACAGTTTTCCAAGGCCACAAGAATGCTCTGATTTTCTTTGGAGTAGTATCCAGGGTTAAAATTGAGAGGCAGGAAAAAGAGAGTACACAGGAGCCGGCACCAGCCCCATGTGATTTGCTCCTGGGAGGAAAGCGCTGCCACCCAC
>PVKA01006945.1:0-80456 GCA_004027165.1 Ctenomys sociabilis
AAAAAAAAAAAAAAAAAAAAAAAAAAAAAAAAAAAAAAAAAAAAAAAAAAAAAAAAAAAAAAAAAAAAAAAAAAAAACCAAAACCTCTACTCAGGTAGCTGTCTTTATCTTCTATGTTTAATTTGTACAGGACAAAACATATACATGGTTCAAAGATTTTTTAAAAAATTATCCATTGAAAAAAAATTTGCTGTTCCCACTCATAGCTTCTCATGAGATCTGTGACATCTTATGTAAATTGCTTAGGACATTCCTCCCCCAACCCCATCCTATGTTTTAGTTACCATATGTTAGTTTCCAGGGTGTCTTTCTCTTAGCTCTTTACACAGGTTGAAGCAGTCATGTTATCTTATTCGCTTCCTCTCTTTACAGAAGCTGTCATATTATTCTTTCTGCCATGTGCATTGCTCTTTCTGACATGATATATCCTAGCAGCCTTTTTAAATCAGATCCAAGGCACTTCCTCATTCTCCTCACAGATGACTAATTTTCTATTGTGTGAATAAACAGTCGAGGCCTGGCATCTCTTCTTGACAGACACTTGAGTAGCTTGTAGGCTTTTGTACTAGAAACAATACTGCAATTGAGGTCCTTACTTGTCTGTCATTTTGTCAGTGGATACATGTACCTGAGGATATAAATTATATCATGTTTCACTTACCAGAAGTGATGTAACTGGGTCCGAAGGTGATCGTTTTTGGGTCTGTGCCAAAGCTGCCCAATGTGCTGTGGTGTTTGTAATGTTTAGCATGGTGGCCAGTAGCGGACATGAACTCTTCTTTCCCCTTGGTTCACCAGCAAGAGCAAGGGGTCAGCTGGCTTGGTGTTTGTCAGTTGCAGAGGTGCAATTAAACAGCAGAGTCTAATTCACCTTTCTCCTCAGTTATTTTAAAAAATACACTTAAAGGCTCTATGTGTGCTTCTTTTGGTAGTGTCCTTCAGGAATGTTAGACCTGAGTCAGGAAGCCTAAAATTGGCTCTGCATGTGAACTCTGAAGAGAAACTCCTTGAATACCAGCACTGCTACCACATAATCCAGGGAAAATTCCTCCCTGTCTCTCTGGCTCAGTTCCTCATCTTTGAAGTATCATAGTAAGGAATATATTATAGGACTGTTGTAAAAATGAAGTGGACAATAATATATAAATGTAAGTTTCTGATACACACTAAACACTCAAAGATGTCAGCAATTATTATTCAGTTTATTTTAGTTAGATTTATCTTAACAATCTGGAAAAAAATACTCCAATATACAGAAAATATATAGAAATATAGAAAAGGGCCCCACCTCCTTCCTTTAGGCCAGACCCTCCATCTTCCAATAATTTGCCAAAATGACTAACACAAAGGGCAAGAGGAGGGGAACCCAGTATATGTTTTCCCCTCCCAGAGAAGCACACTTTGTGAGGACCAATGGAAAAGAACCTGAGTTGTTGGAACCTATTCCCTATGAATTCATGGCATAAATTGGAGGTATTGCTCTGCCATTCAGTACCTAATTGGCAGCTTAAGTATTCTAGGTCCCATGTAAAAATAAAATCACCTGAGGGTGGATTTCTTAGTTGAATAGGTATGTGGTGCCTTCTACCTCTGTCTACCTCTGTGTCTCTATGTCTGTCTTTCTATGTCTCTGTTTCTGTCTCTGTCTCTCTGTTTGTCTCTGTCTCTCTGTCTCTGTCTCTGTCTCCTTCCCCCCTTGCTTTTTCTCTCCCTACCTCCTCTCTCTCTCTCTCTCTCTCTCCCTTCCTCCCCCTGCTCATCTACAGTGGTAATGATTCCATGCACACTACTAAAAAGCATCCAGAGCAAGAACTTATGGATAAACCAGGAGAGCCCGAACGACCTTTGCTAGCTGGCTTTTGCATGTCCTTCAGTAGTCACTTTCTCTGCAGGCTGCTTGTTAAAAGAATAACCAGGCCCAGCCAGCTCAAAGAGAAAAAATCACATAAGCCCGCGTTAGGTAGGAGGAGCATCACAGAATTTGTGGACACGTGTCTAAATCCACATACTTCCTCTGGGCGATTGTTTCTCAGTTCTCTTACAAAGCTTTCCCTCCACATCTCACACTATGATTTTTCTCTATGCCTTTACCTTGCTGCACTTTTCTTTAGAACTCATGTGTCTTTACAGGCACTACACATTCTATTTTGGGGTGTACTTGTGTACTGTTATTTGCATCCAGCTTATGATAGCATGGGTGTGCTCAGTGCTGTAGCTGACTCTCTAGAACAAATGCTGAGGCACAACAGGCCCTCAGTAAGGGTTGTTGAAGCTGACTCATGGGCTCTTGTGATATAAAGATCTTAAATAAGACTTGGAGAAACAGAAAGGGTCCTGAAAAGAATTTAGAGCTGTGTATTGGTGTTTTATTGTTTTTGTGTCATCATGAATTACATCAGTTAAGAAAACTGAAAGAACCATATGCTCCTAATTAATTTACATCTTCCTACTCCAGGGAGCCACATTGTTTTATTTATCGACAAACAAGATTCCATTCTACAGTTACTGCTTTCTTGCCTGGGCCGACTGACAAATATGACAAATAAGATTCCATTCTACAGTTAGTGCTTTCTTGCCTGGGCCGACTGTGATGCTCTGGAGTGTGAACTGCTGCCTAAAGCTAGAAATGTCTCTTCATGGTGGGAGCATGGGTCTAGGCACTTATTTATGCCTTTCCTTTCATGCACTTCTGGCCTGGACTTAGGCCTCCTCCATGCTGATGAGCCTCTCTTAGATCTAACAAGCATCTCTCAAGTTGAGGTCAAAGCACTTGCAGAGTGTTGTATTTCACGTAAGAATCCAGAGAGTGCTTTACAAATAGTTCTGAGCTCAGGCTAAGAGCTCAGCAGGATAGTAGGCTGGTGGGGTGGTGAGGATTGTAACTATGCAACCCTTTAGCTACAAATGATTACTTGATGAATGTGTTCAAGGGACTGAGGGGGTGGCACTAGGAGCACAGAATGAAGTACAGAAGGAGTGATCAGAGGTCATCAGTGTCCTTCCCTTACATTTATGCAATCTATCTCAACAATATTTCTTTTAATAGCATACGCCAATGCATTATTCTCTCTAATAATTCCTCAGAGTTCTGCCTTTATTGTTCCTCCAGGTATCCAGATAACTGGCACAGTGGAAGTAAAACAGATGCCAGCAAATTTTCAGTTTATTTTTACTTCATTTGACAGCATTGAATTGCAATCTTAAGCTAGATTCAGGCAAGAATCAGTTGTCCAATTAACATACTTTACTTGGACATGGTATATTAAAAATAAATTGAATTCTTATTAACTCATTGTATCTTGAATGTCTAAAAATTGGAAGGCTATTACATGAACAAATTACTGAAAAAGTTATGACTGTTTAGCTTATCTCAGAAAGAACTTCTTTTGGTGGAGGGAAGGCAACATAAGAGACAGAATAAAACTTGCTAAACTAGAAGAAAACTGTAAGTTCTAAAGCCAAAGTCAACTTGGGATAAATAATACCATTCTCCATTTTTAGTTTCCCATCTATAAAACAAAATGAGACTAATCAAATGTATCCCTCAAAAATAAAGACTTAAGGAGGCACTGAGTTCAGAAAGTTTCTGCTAAAGATAGCAGATGAATTAAATAAATTGCTTAATCAAAACATTTATCAGTGCTATGGGATGAATTATGTCTCCACAAGATTGACATGAACCCCTAATCCTTGGTGTCTGCTATAGTAACTATATTTGCACTTAAGGTCTTTAAAGAGATAATTAATTTTAAAACTAGGTCAAGGGTGAACCTTAATTCAGTATGACTGCTGTCCTTACAAGCAGGAGAAATTGACACAGAAGCATGCAGAGAGTGACAGTGGTGAAAAATGCAGAGAGAAAATGATCATCCCTAAGCTAAGTACAAGACCTTGGAAGAGACCCAGCCCTATGATGCTTTGGTTTCAGACTTCTGAGCTCTAGAAATGTGGAAAAAATACCTTTTTGTTGTTTCAAATGCCCAAGCAAAGTAGTGCTCTGGGCCTGTTATCTAAGAGGATGTGAGTATTGCTTTAGATAAAGATGGTCAGTACAGACCTTCCTCTGGATGAAGTGTAGATTATCCTGAATTCAAATCAGAGACCAACAGGCCAATGAAAGATCTAAGGTGACCATCTACGGCTGTGTACAAAACCTAAAGCATAAGCCAAAACTTATAAAAGAAAATAAACCTTTAAGAAGCATCTCAGTCACTTCCTTTTGCTAAGACAGAATATCTGATACTCCTAATTTAAGGAGGGAGATGTTTTTATGTTGGCTCCCACTTCAGTCCACAGTTGGCTGCCTTCAGGTGAGACAGCATGGCAGAGTGCATGCTGGGAGAGAACTGAGAGCGGCATGGCCACCAGGAAGCAGGGAGAAAGCACTCAAAGGGTGAAGGCAGATGACAGAGTATGTCCTTCCGGCTCGTACCTGCACTAACCCATCTTCTTTAACAAGGCTCCACTGAGGGGCTGAAACAAAGTGCTAACGCATTACCAGTTCAAGGTCACAAGAGGCTACTGTGATGACTCATGGGATATTAGTAGGTAAAGCCTAGTAGCATAGGTTCTAGAACAACAATAGCCCAGCTCAGGGACAGATTGAAGCCAATAGTGGCTTCAAGTTTGGCTAATTTTGATATCAGAAGTTGCCCACACTTATATGAATTCCACCCTTTCAAGTACCATGGATTTCTACCAAATATTATTAAGCGTTATTTTTTAAAACTGTGTGAACTTGAGAACTGTATGAGCTCCTGGATAGTTTCGTAGAAACATGGATGTCAGTAACCCATCCTCAGGGAACCCAAATTAATATACAATAAGGATCACAATTTTATAATTCATGTTTCTATTTTATTTATTTCTTTGTGGTGCTGGGCATTGAACCTGAAGACTCACATGCACTCTACTACTGAGTTACATCCCAAGCCCAAATTCCCACTTCTAATGTCTGAGATGAGGATAGAGACCCACCGTTATGGGGCACAAGGGTGCATTCGGCGGTGCTTCTTGAGGCCTAACAGTTCCAGACACCGCTTTAATTTTGTAAAGATCTTCTAGCAAAGATTTTCTCAGCTGTGTGATTTCCAGTACACATGAATACTCTAATTTAAAGAGAGAAGATTTTCCTAGGAATTTTGGCAGCCTGTGTCATACATTTTTAGTCTGTACTTTTAATAGACAAAACTATGCAGATTCCTTGATATGCTGGATGGTGTCCGAAAGGGTCAGGCTTACAAAATAGCATTTCTAGGCAGGATGCCTTCCCAAATGAAAAGAAAGGCTCGCACAAAAGTATGTGAGTGGTTCATCGGGAGATTAGATTAGAGAAACATAGGCTTAGGCCTACTCAACACCACATGATCAGGAATTCCTCCCTGTTCTTTCCCGTAGTGATACACCTATTCATTCAAACACCGCTTCCTAAAAACCCACAGCCACTGCAAATCTGAACAAGACATACATTTCTTAGTCCCACTGGTATTTTCAACTAGAATATAAACTCCATTTGGTTCAGGGGATCATAGTTTCCATTTTGTTTTGCTATTTAAGATAAGCAAAAGATTTGCTACCTAAGACACAACATCATTGTATTTTCCAGGCTTAGCCAGTTATAGTCAATTAGTAAGCATTTGATAAATTAACTAATTCAATGAAATGTATCACTGCCAACATGCTCATGACGCAGAGAACGAGGTGCTGCAATAGTACAGAAAACTATACCGGGGGTTCAGAACAGTTCTTAGGAGAAAAGTTCTGAGTGGAGTAAGTTAGACATGGAAGATTAAATACACACATTTCACGGTTTCTCTTATATGAGATCTCAGAATATAAATTAGTTCAAGAGTAAAATAAAGAGAGGTTGCGTGAAACATGGAAATAAGCCTTTCAGAGAAAGGAGAAAGATCAGGGAAAGAGAAGGAGGGATGGTGGGGGAGATAAACCGATAAAAAGGATTAAGAAATAACATATCTGTACTAGATACCCCATTGCCAAAAGCATAAACTATTATGCATCCCAAGCACACACTAGTAAAAAGGTGTCAAGATCATCACAATGATAAAAAGTGTCCTAGATAAGATCAGCACAGTGGATAGAGATCAGCAGGATTAAAGACCTGAAGTTATATAAAAAGTAGTTCATCTAACAAAGTGAAGCTTATGTGTCTGGGATTTCAGTAGAAAAGATGGCTGTGGCATGAGGAAGGGGACAGGCCATGCAGAACTCTCTGGGTCACATGCATTCCTTCCCCGCTGCAATGGTACCAAACAACACAACCTCAGTGGCCTAAAATACAAATTTATTATCTTACAGGCCAGAAATTTAGAAATCTGAAACAGGTCCCCCTGGATCAGAATCAAAGTGCAAGCCGGATGGGACACCTGAGAGGAGGATCTAGGGAACATTCCATTTCCCTGCTGCCCCAGGATCGAGAGCTTCCTGAATGACTTAATTAACATTCCCCTCTTCCGCTTCAGAGCCAGTGACAGAAAACCTTCAGTCTCTCCTGCTTTCCTGTCTCTCAAGCCAACTCTTCTTTTAAATGCTCCTATGATTGAAATGGGCCCAGCCCTTGATCTCAGTCTGCCTACTCTCTTGCCACGGAGGATCACTTGCTCACAGAGCCCAGGGGCTAGGACATGGGCATCTCTGGGAGTCATTGTCCACACCATGGTAGAAAATCATCACTGTGTCCCAAGTTTTCTGATTAAGAAGATTATGGAACCACAGAGGAAAGTGATCGAAAATGTTGAGTGTGCCTACAGAGAGTCACATGGAGAGAAAACATGGTCTCAGGCTTTCACAGAGAATGAATTGGCCAAGCAATGGCCATGACTCATCCACATGGCTGACACTGACAAAGGATCTACAAACTGCAATACAGGCTTTCAGGGTAAGTCCTGAGGGCATTTGACTGATCTTGTCAGATACAGAAGTTACATTTCTGGTTATATAGGTCTTGCTTTACATTTCTTATTATATAGGTCTTAACCATCCAGCAGAAAAGTATAAAAAGTAAAGCCATATTAATATGCTGAACTACAAAAGGCTCAAGTCAACAACTTCTGACATTGCCAGTACTACAGAAAGCTCACTACTATTATGGACTACTGGACTATTTTGGAATGTTTTGCTGAGTTCATGTACCTACAATATTTAAATAACAATGAATACCCATCTCTGACAAACTAAACAAAAAAAAGGGGATACAAATGAAAGACCATTTTTTATCTGTATATTCCAAATAGTTAGGATAGATATAAAGCTACTTTTTCTTAATTCAATGAAAAGAAAGATTTGTACTAATAGTGTTTGGACAGGATATCATGACTGCATCTTGTACTATGAATAACCACCGTGAAGACAACAATATGCAATGTATTAATCATTGAAACTGTCCTACTAATTGGTTTTGAAACTGTCTCATTGCTATTTGTTTCTCAATAAAATTAATAAAAAGAAAAAATAAATAAAAAGAAAATCATCACTAGGGTGATGGGAAGCTATCAAAAAGTTTCCTGTTAGGGAATGAGAAGATCAAACCAGCATTTCTGAAGGATCCTCCTGGATGCTGTACACAAACTCAGAAATGACTGTAGTCTTTGTGGGAGACATAATGTTATTGCACACAACAGTACTCATGGGAGAGACATGAATGGCAGGTTTCAGAACCATTCATAAGACCAGCAGCAGCAGGTCTGAGTGGCTGGCTGATCATCTGCCAGAGGTAAGGGTGGGAGGATACAGGATGATGCAAGTTACACCCAGGACTTTGGCTAGGATAACTGCAGGTCAAGGAGCAGCTTTGAGTGAAAGGGAAAAAAATAATGAATTGATTTGAGAACCCAATGAGTGCAACAAACCATAAAGACATCCAAGTGCTAATGTCCAGTTGGGAATGGAATCCAAAAGTTTACAACTCTAGAGAAATGTCTGAGCTCTGTGAGTGTCATGAAGAGATTCATATAGATGCAAAAGCTCTGGAAAAACAAGGAGAAAGAATGAGAAGCTTGTGTAGGAGACCCGAGCACTGGGCAGAAAAGAATACATGCCTGAAATCCTCCAAGCATGTGGGAAGAGAGTGATTTAAAAAGCTTGGGCTATGAACCACTTTAAAAGCTATGTGGAAGGTTATGTGGTTTGATCACTTAGAAGTCTGTAAGGTCAGGACTGAGGGAATTCAGTGGGCCACACAGCCCACATCATGTTCCTTGGGCAGGAGCAGGTCTCATAGCAAGGAGAGAGACATGGGCAAAACACTCTTTCAAGACACTTGGACAAAATTTAGAAGCAGGAAAAGGGGCATGGAGGGGTGAAGAAGGTGAGCTTTGTTGCGGGATAAATACATTTACCGAAATTTCTTTAGGGATTGAACTCAGACCCTTGCACTTGCCAGGGAAGCACTTATTCTACTGAGCCATCTCCCTAGCCCCTGAAATTTCTTTAAGATATGCCGTTATGAGGAGCAGAGACAGGGCAAAGGGGAGGCTGCTCTGCATGTTCCTCCATTGCCTTGTTTTGCACGTGGTGTATTAGGAATGACAAAGAGCTGCTTATGAGGAAGAGTTTAAGATGGAGGAGATTTTCAATTGATTAAAGTCTCAAAGCAGAGGCAGGATCTGAGCTTCTGTGAATGAATTGGCCTTGTGTAGCCATCTCTCTGGGGCAGGAAGCATCACTGAAAGAACGGGTGCTGGGGAATTTGCAGGATTCCTACTTGGTAGCTTCTGTTTTTCTTCTCTGTCACTTAGTGAGATAGTCATCCAAGGTAGGGTTGTGACTAGAAGAGGAGAACGCAAAGTTCAAAGCTCCCAAGAGTGCTGTAAAAGCCAAAAACATGATGTTCAACCCCCAAAAGAGCAAGAAGGATCCCTGAAGCACAGGGAGACATGATGAAGTATCTGGGTGAGAACTGATGCGTGAAGTCCTAGAATGGGAAGGAGGTGGCCAAAGAGGCCAAGGAGGAAGTCCTGGCCAAGGAGGTGCTCACTGAAGGGATGGCAGGGCCAGCTGTGGTACATCTGACAGAGAACTAGGCAGCCAGAGGCTTCCCCAGGCCAGCAGGGGGAGGGACATGTATTCTGAAAGTGAACAACTGGAGTGAGAGAGGAAAATTAACATACATATACACACAAGACAGCTAAAATAGGGCTGTAAGATAGCTCAGCAGTCTAAAGCACCTGCTTAGGCAAGCTCAAACATAGGGGAGGGACTGTGGTTCGATCCCTGGCACTATATGCCATGCCAGCCATGCCAGCCCTGCCACGGGGTGGGCTGAGCCAGACACACACACACACACACACACACACACACACACACTAATCACTGAGATAAGTATATGACTAATTTTTATTTGTTCACTGAAAGGAAGATTTTGTGCATATATTGTTGATGAATTTGCATGCCTAAATCTGGTAATCTGCACAAATACTTTGAAGATAACAATATGTAATGTAATAGTCATTATTAATTTCCTATTACCTTATTTTTAAATTCTGTATCATTTTTATTGATTTCTTTCTTTATTTCTGTCTTTCTTTCTTTCTTCCTTTCTTTCTCTTAAAATAAAAGCAATGAAACACGATTTCTAGCTTCAAGGATTTCATATGTTTGAAAATACAATATTAATCTATGTGAAAAATATAAACCAATATAAACATTTGAAACATTATTTATTTTGCTAGTTTACTTCTGTTATTAATTAGTTGCTATTAGTTTGAAAGTTAAATTAGCATACATTACATAAATGAAACAAAAAGATGCATTGGAAATATAGAACAACATGTGATCAAGTGTCAAAGAAGACCTAGGATAAATATTAAAAGAGGGAGGATTAGGAAAGGTTTATCTATTTATGTATTTATTTACTTTTCAGTATTGCCTGGGGCTTGAACTCTAAGCCTTTATAATGGGCTATACTTCAGCCCTTTTCATTTTTTGTTTTGAGATAAGTTTTCATTAAGTCTCCAGATTGTCCAGGCTGGCCTCAAACTTCCAATCCTCCCACCTCAGTCTCTCAGAGTGCAAGGTTTTAAGCCTGGCTACTATGTAGAGCTAAAAAATAAAGCTAGTTCATCAAGACTGCATGGAAATGGGAATACATGATGGTCATTAAAAATTAATAAACTTTTATTATCTCGTTTATCGCCAAGAGCCAATACAAAGTGTCCGGTCACTGTTGTGCAGAGGCTGCTGGATGAGCCCCTGGAGTGAATGGTCACAGTGTGAGCCGCGCCTGAAGCAAACACTAAGTGCTTATCTCCTTTCTTCCCTGGAACTGTTGTTGCAACTCCTGAAAGAGTTGTAAGGCAGGAATCCCCCGCAACTGAGGTTGACTCCAAAGGGGAGGCAGGTATCTAAATGTATGTGGCTGGCCTTGCCAGGGAATCTGAATGCTGCCTGTGCTACTGAATGAGAGCCCTTGGAACCATCCAGTGTATGAGACTGTGTGGCCTGGGAAGTGAAGTGCCGCTCTCACTGACATCCATGAACACTGCCTTCTCTCTTAAAACCATCAACTCATTTGGCTTTGATGCTGCTTTTGACCATAATCCCTTGTTGGCATTAGAAAACTTTTCCCATTGGTTTTGTGCAATTTCGCTCAAGGAGCATTGAGAGTTTTGGGAGGCTTATTTTTTAGGTATCAAGGATCAAACTCGGGACTCAGGCAGGTGCTTATGCCATCAAGCTATATCCCCAGCCCTCGGGCAGTTTAATGAGAAAAGTTCCTCACATGCTCTGGGAAACAGACAAGATAGTGTGCCCAAAGAGGCCTTCCCGGAGGCCGAGGTCAGCTGTGGGAATGACTTCCAGCGCAGCGCCAATTTCTCACTGTGTTTCTGTGTATGCACGTGAGTGAGAAGAAATAAACATGCTGCCGGATACATATCCAGGAATTAAAGGGCCTGCAACAAGACCATCATTGATAGAGTCTGTATTAAAAATTCAAATATCTTTGTCTAGGTCCCCACCTCCAAAGTGCATTTGATAAGGGCCAGCCAAATAGCTCAGAGGATTAAAGCATCTGGAAGCAGGCACAGGGGCTAGGGGTTCAATCCTCTGGCCTTCTGTGTTGGCCCCGTCCCTGGGGCGCACTGAGACAGCAATTGAGACTGGGCGTGGTGGTGCGCACCTGTAATCCCAGCTCTTGGGAGGCTGTAAACAGGCCTCCCAAGATCACTGAGTCTGATGTAGTAGTGAGACCCTAAATACCCTGTAGACCCTTCCCTAAAATACAAAAAATAAATAAATAAAATAAAATAAATGAAGTGCATTTGATAACTTCGGAAAGAGAAAGTGCTAGGTTGGCCTCAGACACAGTATCTTTCCTGATTTTTGCTACCAGCAGATGCATAACAAAGTGACTTCTGTGAAAGGATGACAACTGCGATGACTTTTCAGATGAGGATGACCATGACAGTGGTTCTTGGCTCATCTCCCCAGTTGAGTAGTGGAGGAGTCTGAGCTGGCGTGAACTGCAGGCTTTGGGTTTGTATTTCATGTGAAGTTTTCCTGATAAAAATTAATAGAAATGTCTCCAATTCTCAAACTGTGATAGAGTGGTGGAAGGGCTTATACCAAGGGCGTGGTTCATACAGGATACTTTGGCTAAGTTTCCTAAGCTCGGCAGTGCCCGTAAAATGGACTGGACTACACTCTCAGCATGTTACTTGAGTCCAGTAAGAGGTGAAATGGCTCATGTATGAGCGTGGCATGACATGTGAACCCTGAGAGCGGAGCGGCCAGTAGCAAGGTAGGGACTTGTATCTTCTAATATACTGGCAATTGGCCCCAGGTGGAACTAAGATTATGTTCCTGAGAAGAGGTTGAGGGACAAAGCTCCAGAACTTGAAATGCAGATGACAAGAGCGAAAAGAGAGGAGACAGCAAGAGCAAGGTTAATTCAGGGACTGGGACAGAGGCCCCCACCAGTGGTGTGTCTCCCAGGAAGCGTCGGGCAAGAGATCATCTTAGTGGACACAGCTTGGAGGAAGCCAGGGATGAAGAGGCTACTGACATCTTGTGAAGAGAGGCTACGGACGGGGCTGAGCGTCCTACAACACACAGGCAGCCAGACCTAAAATGTCAGTAATTCTGAGGTTGACAAACCCTACACTAAGATACTAGGAATTTCCTAAGGCAAAATGTTTATGTCAGGTTTGGCTAACAGTGAAACTATCTCCTCTGTCAGCCCGATACATTTTAATTTCTTTAACTTTAATTTCAAAATAAGCACACAGTCTCAAGATACAAGAGTCAGGTGCCAGATAAAATAGTTGGTACACCCGTTCTTCAGCTCATACAATCTTGTCTATACATAATCCCAGAACTCTGGAAAGTTGAGGCAAAAGAATGGCAAGTTTGAGTCCTGCCTAGGAAATTTAGCAAGGCTCTGTAACAAAACAAAACAAATAATTCAAAGGCTAGGGATACAGCTCAGGGAAAAGTCTATGGCAAACCAATAAATACAACGTATATTTCAGCCAACATTAGGTGCCCTTGGCTCTCAGTTTAAAGGTGAGAATCTTGAGTTGAGCTCCTGGCTCTTCTCAGTACACAGCAATAAAATGGTACAGGATGATCTAAACCGTCTAACCAGATCACTGCATGCTGCTCAAGTGAACCTCAACTCTTTCTGCTGTTTTCCCCAGGGAGACACTGTAAACCCATGGTGAAAGACCAACACAGTTTTCCTTTGCTTTATTTGGGATCCAAGAGACAATTTTCTGCTTAACCTAAAAAGTCTGAAGTGTGGAATTACATATGTTATTTATTCTCACTCAGTGCAAATTTATAGTTTGACTTGTAGGAGAAGAATACAGGAAACACAAAAAGAAGAAATCTTGGCCTAGTTAGCTGAAAACAACTCATTCATAATTTGTTGGTTTCCTTTGTTCAAGGAAAACAAAATTTATTATGTATCATTTGCTGGGGAGTGTCATAATAAGGCAGCCCAGAAAACTGACAAGAGGTTCTCAGTGGTTCATGCCTCACCACATTCAGGGGTGCCATCCAAGGACCTCACAAGGCTGACTTTTCAAGGCTGTGTGAAAGGTCAACCACACAAGTAGGACCCAAAGTGGGCCCTGATGGCATCAGCCCAGGCACATTTTTAATTTAATTCCCTTCTGTCACGAGGAAAAATCTATACAAAATTTATTCTTCATGAAATCTGTTATTTCATGGCAACTTCCTTTTGCATAATACCTTGGACTTTTCAAAACCTCTTTGCACAGTCCATCTCTATAGGTTTGCAAATTATTTGAGAAGGTATTATATTCATTTCATAAATAACAAGTAAACAAAATAATTGAGGCCCTTTGGATTTGTTGTTATAGCAAAACCAAAACCCCAGTTTCTCTGACTCAGGCAGACTACATTTTCTACCATTCCAACCACTCTTTCTCCCCACAAGCAGACCACCACCACCACCACCACCACGGTCACACCATTCCAGAGATTTTGCCACCCTCTCTGCATCATGATGCTAACCTTTAAACCAATGAAAGTCCTTAAAGAAAGAAGCTTCTTTTTCCCAAACATTTCAATAAAGAGTATAAAAGAACAGTATGAATCAGTAATTATTATTTGAAAAGATGTTTCAAACAATGTGCTTCATATATTTACAGTAATCATTAATATTTTATTAAGTATTTATTTACCATAAATATGCATTATTCCCATATGTACTGTATGTGAGCCAGAGATAAGGGGATTCAACACCCTATTTGCAGCAACACTCTTATGACCTGCTTCCATGCAATTCAGTCAGGAAAGACTCAATGAAATAGATCTGTAGTCACAGTCCAATTTTTTTACATAGGGAAGTCACAAGCCTTGACACAATTAATTTTTACCTTCTCATTTTAAAGGACTCTTGTTAAATTAGTATGCCATTGGAACATAGCTGTGTCACAAATGCTTGAGCCTCTTGTCTTGTAGGCAAGAAGATCTGAGAGGCAGCAGTGATTAGGGAAATCCTCCAACCCATCTTGTGTTCATCATTAAAATGTAAATTCAAACCAGCTGTAAATAATGTACAGTATGTGAGGAATTACTTTCTTGTGGTCGAAGCCCAACACCACTTCTGTGAATGGAGCTTTCTCATCGAGCCACCTGGTAAATTGGAACTGCCTGTGGTTGTAGATGCAGGTGTGAAAACAGGCATCTCCCCAGGCTGCCAAAGAACACATGTGGCTTTTTTCATTCCCCAGGTAGTGACTTTCTATCCTTGAGAAGTTTTCATGTTTCTTGGCAGAAATAATTGGCTCATTTTAGGCTAGACTGGTTGTCTCTGTAGTTGTGGAATGAAGTCAAAAGCTTTTGAAACATTTCTTCCTTAGTTGTGTTTTAGACTGTGTATCAACTTCATTGTAAGCTTCCATGCACATCCAGCCAACTGGTCAATTTGATCTTCTGTGAAAACCGAAACTTTGAATAGGGTGTGCATATTATACAGGGCACACAGAAACTTTCTAAGAGGGAGATGCTAAGTTTTAAAGTTACAGTGCCCTCAACTGTTAATTATTTAATCAATCTAATAGCAATTCTCCACTGCCATAGTACATTTTTAAATAAAGTTTGCAAGCTGGATGATTCAGCTACACTGAAGGGATCCCACTGATTCTTTTTATTGCCTTTTTTGTTACACTTATCTCCTACTTTTCAAAAGTGGATTTCACTTCTCACCCAGCTCATATCTTATTGCATGATGGAAAAACGTCCAAATTCCTAATCTTGGTACTTAGTTGGATTCTAATGCTTGGGAAATTAAGTAGACTCTAATATTTTTAATTATCAGTTTTAAAGGATATCCTAATCAATTAATACATAATTGATTATTAAAACTTATCTTTGATAAAAAATTAGAACATATGTGATGTTTTGTATATAACTCTGAAGAATATCAGAATTGGGTGACATTGCTATAACAAAATCCCTTCATTCCTTCTCTACTAATAAAGTTAAATAGTATTTAAATCTACAAACATAAAAAGTAGGAACAAATTAATACTGAACTTGCATTATTAATGAAGGCAAGAATTAACCTATTAATTCAAAAATTAACATTCATTTCATTGAAATAGTTTTCAATGAAATTTTCACTTGTGTTTAACAATTGCATTTGCTTTACAGCACTATGATATGTCATAAATCAATGTAAGGAGGAATTTATTAATATTAATTTATTTCAGCTCACTGTGTCTGAGGTTCAGGGCCTCTATGGTGCTTTATTAGTTCAGGCCTGAGGCAGAGCAGAGCTCATGGTGATAACATGTGAGAAAGGAAGTTGCTCGCATGATGGCACCTAGTAAGCAGTGGGGTGGGCAGAGGCACAGGAAGACAGAGATACAGAGGGAGAGGGAGAGGGCAGAGGAACATCCTTCAAAAGTGTCTTGTTGGGGCTGGGGAGATGGCTCAGTGGAATTAGCACTTCTCTGGCAAGTGCAAGGGTCTGAGTTCAATCCCCGGTAAGTGCTTTTTTTTTTTTTTTTTTTTTTTTTTTTGTGGAACCAGGGATTGAACTCAGGCCCGTCGCACTTGCCAGGCAAACGCTTATTCCACTGAGCCATCTCCCTGGCCCCCCAAAAGTGTCTTGTTTACTTTTCTTTCATGGCTGAGACAAAATCCCTGATACCCAGAATTAAGGAAGGAAAGGTTTATTTTTCTCACAGTTTGTGGAGGTTTCAGCCCATACTGTTAGATCCAAGGCAGAGTGGCATGAGGCAGAGGGCAGCTGTTCATGACCATGGAAAACAGCAGAAGCAGCAAGAGCAGAAGGGAGAAGAGCAAGAGAAACAACTGTAAGCCTCTTTCCCTCCCTTACACTGTGTGCAGGCTACCCACCTTAGGGTGGATGCAGCACTTACACCCATTATCCTAGCGTTGGACCCTGAATAAATCAAAGACTCTCAAAGCCCATTGCATGACTTCATGAGGCTGTGGGGCTAGACACAAACCATGACAAAAGGCATGCTTCTAGTGATACACTTCCTCTGCGCCAGTCTGACCTCCTAGTAACCCACTCAGCTGTGAAGTTACAGGTGGGTGAACCGCTTGATGAGGTCAGCATTCTCTCGATCCAGTCACCTCTGCACTCCACCACTGAACACTGCTGCATCAGGGATGAACCCTGCAGCACATGACTTTTGGGGGGACACTACAGAGAATAACCATAGCAGTAATGGTTTGAAAATGTCAAAATACACACACACACACATGCACGCACGCATGCACACACACACATATATATATATAAAATGAAGAAAGATTTTTAAAATACTTAGACAAAGCTATTTATGATTTTAATTTTAATTATCCTTTTATTTACAGAAAAATGTGACAATGACTGCAATCATTATGTACTGTAAACATGCATTAATACAATCTTTTCTAAATGTTTAAGTAGAAACTAAATTCTATTAGGTTAAAATTTTATAGAGAAAATTGAGTAGAAATATGGATTTAATAATAAAAGAGTCATAAAGTTTATGGGAAGTCTCTGAACCTTCTGTCCAATTTTGCTATAAAACTAAAACTTCCTAGAAAACTAAAATCTATTTTAAAAAGAAATACTATAAAACTTCCAACTGTTATAATATCAAAGTTATACTAATTTGATACTTCAGAATTTAGACTTATTGGGGCTTCTTTGTCAAATTAAAGTAAAAACTATATGTTAGAGTGTAAACATTGATCATAAATTAGAAAATTATATCATTTGTAAGTATTTAAACTTAAGATAAAAATATTAGATGTCACACTAAAAATGTGCAGGAAAGCATCATTTATTAACTTTTTTTCAAGGTATGCGAGTAAAAAAATCTCGAAACACTGTCCCAACCATGTCTTCCCAGGCTCTTGCTTGTGCCATTTGTTTCTCCCCAGCCTGCCCTAGCATACCCACTCTTCAAAGTTCAACTCCAATCCTACTTCTAAAGCCCTTTCCAGGACCTTCTCCTGAGGGTCTCTTTCTCTCAGGAGTCTCGGCTTCCACAGCACATGCATGCGCTACCCAGTGACTACAACCATATGCTTCCTGGAATTACTTTTTAAATCGGTGACGATATCTGATGCCTTTCACTTCGATGCAGTCTTCATGACAGCAGATATTGGGTGTTAATGGCTTTAACATCATTTCCTGTTTATTGCAAACAGTATGGAATTCACAGATGTAACAATCACCTAAGAATTCATCATTACCAGAAATAGGCTAATTCCAATTGATCATTGAAAGGAAAGAACTAGAATGGCTTTAATGCAAAGAAGCAAGAGGACAAAGTTCACCACGTTGTAAAGATGTAGTTAAAGTCTTGTTAAGAAGTAAATACATACGATTTCTTCCCAATACTGTACCTCTTTGAGATGAAGAAATTTTGTCAAAGTGTCAGTGAAATTAAAGCAATGAACTGATTTCAAGACTTCATGGACTTGAACATACTAAAGCAAATATAAAGCATTACTATTGCTACCTTTGCCTTTGTAACCACTTCTGTTCATTTTTTTTTTTTTTTCTGTCTTTTTTGAGACAGGGTCTCGCTGTGCAGTTCAGGCTGGCCCCAAATTCACTTTGTAGCTCAGGCTAGTCTTGAACTCACAACAATCCTCCTGCCTCAGCCTCCCAAGTGCTGGGATACACCACCATGCCCAGCTTCTGTTCATAATTTAATAAAGAAATTCAAAATTCAAAAACAGACTGGCCTTAACTGGCAGCTGAGCCCCAGCTACAATGGCTGGGGTGGCTTTTGTTCTCACCGAGTTTTGGGGAACAGCTAGACACTGGGCAGCAACAGCTACTCAGCAGAAGCTGTTTTAAAGGCAATATCCCAAATACAGAAAGCGAATAGAAGTACTTGAGGCTGAGTTCTTCATAGTCACATGGCTGAGCATAAAGCCAGTAAGAGGGGAGTGCAGTGTGACTGCAACAGTGCCACGAGGGACAAAATGGTTAAGTAACCAGGTCTGTATTTTTTGTGTCTATTTTGCAAGTTCATTAGTCTAATGTTTTGCCCTATACTAAAACTTTAAAACCATAGCAGTTGCTGCTGAAATGTTTGGAAGGACAGGCAATGAAAAATGATTACTTTTATCTGCACCTCTATCTACCTACTATCTATCTACCTTTCTTTCTTTCTTTCTTTCTTTCTTTCTTTCTTTCTTTCTTTCTTTCTTTCTTTCTTTCTTTCTTTCTTTCTTTCTTTCTCTCTCTCTCTCTCTCTCTCTCTCTCTCTCTCTCTCTCTCTCTCTCTCTCTCTCTCTCTTTCGTTCTTTCTTTCTTTCAATGTATTTGGTACAGGGTCTCACTACACAGCTTGGACTCATTGTGATCCTCCTGATTTTAGCCTCCCCAGCTCTGCAATTACAGGCATGTGCCGTCACGTCCCAGTCTCAGCGGCCAGTTCAGTGTGCCTGGTGCAGGGCCGGCTGGGTACACGGTGCTTGCTTAGTCTGCTGTGCCAGCCCTTCAATTATTTTTCTTGCATTAACAATAGTTTAAGGTAAGCCATCCACAGTGTTGGACAAATTGCTCTTGAAATCAATATTTAGATTTATAAGTCAGCTCATCGGAGTTAGGAATGTGGTCTAGCACAATGGGTAAGTTTATGCTTCATGCCAAGGTAAATTCTTTTTTTTTTTTTTTTTTTTTTTTTTGTCTTTTTGAGACAGGGTCTCACTATGCTGTTCAGGCTGGCCTCGAGCTCACTTTGTAGCTCAGGCTGGTCTCGAACTCACAACAATCCTCCTGTCTCAGCCTCCCGAGTGCTGGGATTATAGGCATGCGCCACCATGCCCGGCTCCAAGGTAAATTCTGAGTGAGAAAATTCATCTTTTATTTTGTCTCAGGTCCATTTCTTTCAGATATAGCTTATCCAGAGTTACTGTTTGTGCATAGGTGTCCTCCCAATGCCTCATGGTGTCTCAGGGCGGCTTCTGGAGTGCGTGATTGATTATTGTGGGTATGCATGCTGCGCCTGCCCTGGGCCAGGTAATTTGCATTTCAGTGTAAGGAGGGGAGAGAAGTTCGCTGCTGGAGCTGCTGCTGCTCCTCTTTTTGGCTCTTGCTCCTTGCCACCGCCATGAAAGGATGCTGTGTGCCTTGCACCGCTCTGCCTTGGAGCCAGCTAAATATGGACTGAAACCTCCAGTAACTGTGAGATAAATAAACATTTCCTTCCTTCATTTTGGGTGTCGAGTATTTGTCCAGCACTGAGAGAATAACAAGACAGCCAGAAATGACTACGATCCTCTGATTAACAAAGGAGGAATGTCACAAAGAGCAAGCTAGTTCTTGTGCATGTATTGTTTGTAAGACTATGTATCAAGCCTATTTTTTAGCCTATTTTTTAAAAGCTAAATAATATCTTATTTATGAATTAAAGCATGAGAAATAAAAATCTTTTTCTGGAAGAAAAAAAAATGATATCTATAGGAATGCTGAAAGTATTGTGCTCATCTTGGAAAGCATGGTGGGAATAGTAGAAGCCTGGGTGCATAAGGGTTTTCACAAATAACAAGACAGCTGGAGGCTTAAGTTAAAAGAACATAGTGCTTGAGGGAACTCAGTGCTGACTCATAGATAAAATATTACCTATGTATGTTTTACTGGCCCTCTGAGACACTCTGTTCTCGAATAATTTAAATAGCTGGTATATAGCACTGGCTCTTGGTTCACTAGGGGAGGTTTGGTAGAAGTGAAGACTCCAGGAGCCAGATAGATCCATATGACCTGCTTATTGCAATTCTTTCTTGGTGCTCTATCCAGTGCCCTAGTTACCAAGCAGTTTATAAGGTCCTCTAAGGTAAGTTTTCTGTCAGAGACTCTGCACCAAGTGGAGCAGGCTCTTGCTTCTGTTCCTAATTATGGTGCGCACATGTTGGACAATGGTGACATGAGATGAAATGCCACACTAGCCTTTCCCCCACTGCAGGGCACTGCCTTGCTCTTCTGTTTATGCCCAAGATCAACATTTTAGGGATGGATCCCTTCAACACACCATTTGACAATGAATTCTAAAAGGTACTCTGTGACCAGGTTTGAGATGGAAACACTCTGATATCCTACCGAAATCCCTGGGACATGGCCTATGGTGTACGACTTCTCAGGAGAAAACTATGTTCAGCTTTTGACTGAAGCTCTGTTTTAGGGGCTGGGGAGATGGCTTAGTAGAATAAGTGCTTGCCTGGCAAGCACAAGGGCCTGAGTTCAATCCTTGTCTCTGCCAAAAAAATGAAACTCTGTTTTACTTTTATTTCTTTTCTCTTTAAAAGAAAAAAAAAAAAATAGAAAGCTGCTAGAATAAATTTAATACTAGCTTTAGTGAAAAATTCATTAGAGTAAGAATTTAAGGTGAACCTAAGATCCACTTCAAGAAGAGGAGCTGTCTAGGCCAGCAAGACAGCTCAGTGGACTTCAGTGCCTGTTTAGGCAAGCTGGGTTCAATCCCCAGCATCATATGCCTTACAGACCCCACCCCCAGTGCACTGAGCCAGCCCCTGAGTCCGGGCATGGTGGCACATGCCTGTAATCCCAGTGCTGAGTGTAAGGATCTGTTGTTCTCAGTATGATAGGTTCTACCAGGGAGAGCCAGCAGCTGGAATGAGGAAAAGATAGACAAGAAGACAAAAGCTAGGTTAGGTGGTATGGCTTGTCTGCCTGGTTGGTGAGATGACCCCAAGAGAAAAGCAAAACAAATGTTTGTTTCTAGCTTTGCAAAGTCAGTAACAAGTGACACAAGGTTGCCTAGTGACTAATAGCTGACCTCAACCAGATAGGATGTTTATCTCAAGACTGGAGTATCTTGTTTGCTTTTGACCCTGAACCTCATCTCGCCTACACACATTTGACCAAATTTTCCAGCTTCCATGGCTCCCAACAGCTGGGGGAGCTGTAAACAAGAGGATCACTACAAGTCTGAGCTGCATAGTGAGACCTTGTACAAATATGTATTAAAAAAAAAAAACAGAAGAGGAGATGTGGTTTTGAAATGCATAGCTGAGGGGACTCATGGCCCCATCGGTTGCTATGCAGTACCTATACAGAAACATATAGCTGTCTATGGTCAAAATCCACCTACTATCTTTTTACCTAGTGATAAAGATTTGGCAAATACCCATCTGATACCCTCTGTTCAGTCTCAGTAGAAAGTTCTCACTCCTATCCCAGATTCTACCCCAAGTACCTTGCTAAGCATTCTCCTAAGTCTTCATTCATCTGTTCCTTTCTATCCTTCTGCCCCTTATATATCAATATTTGCAATGCTCTCATCTAAAAACAAAGAAAACTTTCTTATCACTACATCCCATTTTTTGCTATCTCAATATATATATATTTGCTATCTCAATATATATATATATATATATATATATATATATATATATATATATATATATATATACAGATATATATACTATATATATATATATATATATACACACACACACACACTTTGCTTTTATTTTCCAGCTCTGTTATCTGGCTCGCATTCATTTCCCAATCCTTCCTAAAGGTCCTCTCAAGTGTTTTTTTAAAGTTCTTTTGAATGAGGGAACCCTTAAATATTGGCGTTCCCAGAGTTCTGGCCTTGCTTCCCTGTGCTCTCACCACATTCTCCTTGAGTGACACCTTTCCCTCCTGTGGCGGCACTTCTCGCCTCTATTCTGACAGCTTACAAATTACAAATGCTGTATTTCCACCCTGCGACTCCTACCAACCAGATGCCTGTGTGTCCAGCTGTCTGCTGTCATCATGCAGCCAGCCCCTACTGCTGATGTCCAACATGACTCTCAGCTCCCTGCTTCTTGCTCTTCAATTCTCTGCCTCAATAAGTGGAAACAATACAGACTTCCATTATAGAGCTGCCATCTTCAATGTACACAATACCAGCTCAACACCCAGTTTTACTATTTTAATGTCTCTTAAGTCTTCTGTTCTTCACTCCACTGCTCCTGCCTTAGATGCCTATCACTTCCCATCCCATCCGAGATTCAGGAAAAACTAAGTAAGTTCCCTAAGGTCAGGTGCACAATAAGCATAGAAATTTACCACAATTCAAGCCCAGGGAACCTCAATACAGAGCTGATCAGATTCTCTATGGTCTTCAAGTCATTGCCAAGCTCTTAGTCCCTGAATATATTGAGTGTCATCCCCTCCCCTTCATTTCTGCTATTACAGACCCAGGTTAGTCTGTCAACATCTCTTTATTGGACACAAAGCAGTCTCCTTTGCCTCCTTCCTGTGGTCTTTTCCCTTGTGACCCTATTCATTCTCCTTCCTCTTCCTCCACCTTTGCCCTCCTTCCCATTTGAATAAGTTCTTCCTGCTATGTAATACCTATCCTCCATTTCACTCCTTATTTTTATTTTGTTTTAAGAGAAATAGTGCAGCATTTAAACTTGCTTGTCTGATTTCACTGAAGATGCATGATTTGCATACCACCACTACAGAATGAGAGTATTCTGAATTTGACTGTTGGCTTACCTATATCAATAGTTTTATGCTTTAAATAAACTTGAGGGCTTAGAAATTAGCATTCTTTCCTTTCAGTTTGAAGAACTCCCTGTAGCATTTTTTTGTAAGGCAGATCTACTGATGATAAACTCCCACAGCTTTTATTTCCTGGAAAATCCCTCTGATTCATTTCTGAAGGTTAGAATGGCTGAGTTAATTATTGTTTAGCTTTTTTTTTTTCAGCTTTTCGCATGCATCATTCCATTTTTTTCCTGGCCTTCAAAGTTCCTGCTGAGAAATTTGCTGATGGTCATGGAATTTTCTTGTATGTGATAAGTTGCATTTCTCTTGTTGTTTTTAAAATTCTCATGGTTCTTATGACTTTTGAATTTGATTATAATGTACATTAGTGAAGATCTCTTTATATTTAATATTTTTGTCATTGTTTAGGATTCAAAGATCTGAATGTTCCTTATTTGCTCCAAATTTTGGAAAGTGTTCTGTCATTTTTTTAATAGATTTCTGTCCTTTTTTCTCTGTTTATTCCTTTCAGGACAAAATAATCATGTTTCGGTTAACTTGATTATATCCCATAGTTTGCATAGGATATCTTCTGTAATGTTTTCCTTTTTAAAAAATTTCCTATAACTAAACAATTTCAGATGCCCTAATTTAAGGACAACAGTTCTTTCACTTGGACAAGTCTGCTCTTGAAGCTGTCTTTGGACTTTTGTATTTCATACATTGATTGGGTTCTTTAGCTCCAAAATTTGTTTGGTTCTATTTTTTAGTGATTTCTATCCCTTGAAATTTTTTTTTTTAATTTTAGGAGAGGGTTTACAGGGTCTCAGTGTGGAAGTCAGACTCCTAGTGATTCTCCTGTTTGCAGTCTTCCAAATCTCAATCACTGTCTCAGTATACCCTGGGGGCAGGGCCAGCATGACAGGCCAGGGGATCAAACTCCCAGCCCCTGTGTCTGCCTAAGAAGGTGCTTTAATCTGCTGAGCTGTTTGGCTGGCCCCATATCCCTTGAAATTTTGAACTTCAAATTTTATTGATGTACATTTCTTCTGTTTTCATTTAGCTCTTTCTATTCTGTTGTGGCTCACTTAGATACTTTAAAATGATTTTTTTGGCTAGCATATATTTGAAGTACCTAATGCTTACATTCCTTGTGTGGAGTACCTAAGCATGTCCTGTTTTTTTTAATCCTCTTTCCCTTCCTGTCATTCAACTCTCTTCATCTCTAGGTCTCCTCATTTGAGAAAGCTCTATCTTCCTACTTATTATCTAACCTTTATTTTACTCTTCATTTATAGTTAGGTTTCTCATAGAGGAGAAATTGCAGTATTTAAGCTTGTCTGTCTGATTGACTTCACTTAACAATTATGTTCTCAAGGTGCATCTATTTACCTACAAACAACTCAGGTTTATCTTTCTTTATATCATGGTAGTACTCTGTTATATGTAAATGTCATATTTTATCATCTGTTTATCTGTTGATGGACATATAGGCCAATTCCAAGATGTAGTTATGCGTTGTGTTGCCATAAACATGTATCACTGTAATAAGATGTCTTTAACTCATTTGGGAAGATACCTAGACAGGCAATACTGGAATTTCTAGTTTTAGGTGTTTTGTTTTGTTTTAAAACAGAATGTATTTATTGGTGGGGGAGACCTCTGTCCCAGAGAGTGACAGAAGGGGACCTGAGTGAGTTCCTAGGAATCTTCCTTTCTTAGTGATTTTTATAGAATAAAACCATGAAGTGAGATGGGTCTAAGGTGGTAAACCCAAGATCTCAGAAAATGGGCATGAGGTGGGACACCCTACATGGTCCACCAGTAGGATTAATTGCTCAGGTGAAATTGATTAAATTAGTATCAAATGGGGAAGTGAGTCATACATCAAGCTGATGTGAATATAGAGCAGGGGCTCTTCCTATAGGGGGTTGGATTAATGGCTTTTTCAAGGTAATTGATACCTGTTTAGAATACTTACCTAGGCCAATCCCTGATGGCCCTCCCATAGAATTTAAGATTCTCTTGTGGCTAAAACCAAGACCTTCTCTGGGAGGTCAGTATTTATTTAGTTATCAGAAGGAGGGAAAGGAGTACTCAACAAAAGCAAACCACTGAAGAACTTGTCCAAGCAAGGTATCAAGTTAACCCACCCAGGAGTGAGGTGCCTGAAGCTGCAGCCTTCATCTAGTTGAGTTTGGATCCAGGGGTCCTTGGCTGTGACCTTATCTTCTGAGACTTCACCCACTGTTACAGGCCACAGTAGGGTCAGTGACTCATATAAGTTCACTTATTATGAGTCTGCTTCCCATTTCCAGACAAGGTTTTGGACAGACAAACAAGTAAACATGGAAGATCCATGGGTTAATTTAAGTCCTGCTCAGAGCTGCTTTGTAATGGTCTCCATCAGTTTTGGGTGATGCTTTGTTGTTGCAGGGGAAGCTGGAACCTGTGTCCTCACATCTCACCCTGGAATCTAGGACTATAGAATGCAGCCTAGTACTAAGGAGTTTATAGAAACTGGATTCACATGACAGATTTGCTTGCTGGGGTTGTGTGGGCTAGCCCAGATGTGGAGGATGTCCTGGAGTTTGAAGACATGAGGAGCCAAGTTAGAGCTGGGGCTCTGGTTCTAGCCTGGTGCTGCAGTAGCTGGAAACTCAGTCCTCAGTAACTGGCCAAAATTCACTGCCATGGAGTCCTGTCTGGCCACTGATGTAACTGAGTAAAGTGTAAGCAGAGTCTTGAGTCCCCCTCAATCTGGATGAGGTCTCTACACAGTGTGTTCATTAGAAGAGAGAGAGAGAGAGAGAGAGAGAGAGAGAGAGAGAGAGAGAGAGAGAGAGAGAGAGAGAGAGAGAGAGAAGATGTAATGGAAAACTGCCCTTCCTGTGTTCTTCCACAGATCATTCTTGCCTTCTTTCCACACTAGAGATTTAATCCAGTATCTTTGTGTTGAGCTACATCTTCTGACAATTTTTAAACTTTTATTTTAATACCAGGTCTTTCTAAGTCAGTAAATTGCCTGGGTTGAGCTCACTATTTCAGTTTTCCTATTTGAGCCTCGCTGTGTGCTGGGATGATAGATGTGTGCTGCCACCCCACGCTGTCTTCTCTTATTTCCTTGCTATCCCATAATCTCTCATATAGTGTCCTCAACTCTTGCGACTATGTCTATGTCATACATAATTATTCAAGTTCATGTTTCTGCAAGGATACAAGTACTACGAAGTCTTATTTCACCATTTTACTGAAATCACTCTTCTGTGTAATCTCTACAGTAACTTTAACAGCACCTGGAATTCAATAAATATTAGTGCTGTGGCCTGATCCTATAATTCCAACACTCTGGAAAATTAAGGCAAGAATATTTCTAGTTTGAGTCTGGCCTGAGTAATGTAATAATTTACTGAGATTCTGTTTCAAATTAAAGACAAATCGGATGTGAGTCTTTGCGTTGCCTCTTTTCAGCCGACGCCGAGCGATGGGCATCTCTCAGGACAACTGGCACATGCGCCGCAAGACTGGGGAAAGAAAAAACAGGACTGGGAATGTAGTAGCCTAAATATTAATATTTACAAACCAAAGATATTAATGTTGGTTATTATTATCAGCTATTGTAGACTGCATATTAAGTCTAATATTTTTATCGAATATCTCCTTACCTAAGTATTTTACTATGTAGTAAGACAATAGCAATGAATTGATAAGACAAATATTCTGTCTTTTGCAGTTTGATTTCTAAATGTTGATTTAATAAGAAATTTTAAGAAAAGCAATTTTCTTTTCATTGCAAAACCCACACTAACTTATAGCAATAAAAAAGATTTATAAGTCTCTGAGATTAAGAGAAGTAAGATATTTATTCATTTTAATGAGAAAAAAATAGCCAGTTTTTCCAGCACTATTTGTAAAAAAGGGTATCTTTCTTCCAGTAAGGGTATTTGGCCCCTTTGTTGAAGATCAGGTGGCTGAGTGCATTCACTGAGGCCTCTGCATCTTCTAATCTATTCCATTGATCCTCAGGTCTATTTTGTTGCCAATACCATGCTGAGTTTACCACAGTAGCGTTGTAGTATAATTTCAAATCAGGAATTGTGATGCCTCCTGCCTTCTTTTTGTTGTCCAGGATTACCTTTGCTATTCTCAGTCTTTCCTGGTTACAAATAAGTTTTAGGAATGATTTCTCTAGATCTGTGGGGTACATTGGTAGTAAGTTGATAGGGATTGCATTAAATCTGTATAACAATTTTGGGAGTATGGCCATCTTCACAATGTTGATCCTTCCTATCCAGGAGCAGGAAATACCTTTCCATTTTCTGAAATCCTCTATGATTCAGAACTCTGTAACTTTCATTGAATAGGTCTTTTTCTTCTTTAGTTAGATTAATTCCTAAGTATTTCATTTTTCTATGGTGTATTATAAAAGGTATAGAATCTCTAATTTCCCTCTCAGTGTATTTGCTGTGTAGAAGAATGCTCTTGACTTTTGGGTATTAACTTTGTATCCTGCTATACTACTGAATTTATGTATCAATTCTAGTAGCTTCTTGGTGGAGCTTTTTGGGTCTTCCAAGTAAAGTATCATGTCATCTGAGAATAATGATAATTTAACTTCTTCTTTGCCTATTCTTATTCCTTTTATTTCTCTCTCCAGTCTAATGGATCTAGCTAATTATTCCAGAACTATATTGAATAAGAGAGGTGATAGAGGACATCCTTGTCTTGTAACAGATCTGAGAGGAAAAGATTTTAGTTTTTCCTCATTTAGTATTATGTTAGCAGTTGGATTGTCATAGATGGCTTCCATCAGATTGAGGTACAGGCCATCTATTCCAATATTCTGTAGGACTTTGAATATGAATAAGTTTTGGACTTTGTCAAAAGCCTTTTCTACATCAATTGAGATGATCATGTGGTTTTTAGATTTCACTCTATTAATATAGGGTAATACATTTATAGATTTTCAAATATTGAACCATCCTTGCATCCATGGGATGAATCCAACCTGCCCATGATGTATAGTCCCCTTAATGATTTGCTGTATTTTATTCGCTAGGATTTTGTTGAGAACTTTTGCATCTACATTCATAAGGGAGATTCACCTGTAGTTCTCTTTTTTAGTTGCATCTTTCTCTGATTTTGGTATTGGTATAATACTCATATCCAGGATTGATTTTGAAAGAATTATTTTCTTTTCAAATTCACTGAAGAATATTTAGATTGTACCTTTGTAAATTTCTTGTAGAATTAAGCTGCGAGCCCAGACTTTTCTTTGTCAGTAGGTTATTGCATTTCGAATTTCACTGGCTGTCATTGGTTATTGAGAGTTCTTATAGCTTCTTTATTTAGTGTTGGTAATTTGTACCTTTCTAGAAATCTGTCCATTTCTTCTGTGTCTTCAATTCTGTGAGAGTAAACATTTTCAAAATAGCTATTGATGATCTTCTGAATTTCCACAGGGTCTTTGATAATTTTACCCTTTTCATTCCTTATTGCTTTTCCTCATTTTAATTTCCTCCTTTTGATGAGGTTAGCTATGGTCTTATCAATTTTATTTAATCCTTCAAAGAGCCAGCTTTTTGATTTGTTAATTCTTTGTGTTGTTTTCTTCTTCTCAATTGCATTGATTTCTGCTCTAATCTTTATAATTTCCTCCCATCTTTGGGATTTCAGTTTGGTTTGCTCTTCTCTTTCTAGATGTTTGAGGAGCAGCATTAGGGGATCTATCTGTTCCCATTCTGTTTTCCTAATATGTGAGTTCACAGCTATAAATTTTCCTCTAAGAAGTGCTTTCACTGAATCCCATAAATTTTTATAAGTTTTGCTTGAATTTTCATTGAATTGTAGATATTGTTGAATTTCTTATTTAATTTCATGTGTATCACATTGTTTGCTGGGTAGGGTGTTGTTTAATTTCTATGTATTTAGGGTTTTTTTCAGGTTTCTTTTCTCAATTATTTCCAGTTTCATTGCACTGTGGTCATATAATGTGCAATGAATAATTTCTATTTTCTTACACATACTTAAGCATGACCTATGGACTACTATGTGGTCTATTTTAGAAAATGACCCAAGTGCAACTGAAAAAGAATGTGTATTCAGCTATGGTTGGGTGGAACACTCTGTATAGGTCCATTAAGTACATTTGTTCCAAGTTCTGGTTCATTCAAGGATTCCATCACTTCTCTATTCTTCTCTATTTTTTAGTGTTTTCTTTAGAATCAGTTAGTAATTCCTCCATTATGTTATCACTTCTTTTTTTATTTCAGAGATTATTTCTGATCCGATTTCCTCTGTACCTTTCTACAGTTATTTCTTTACTTCAGATGCTATTAATTCAGAGATTTCTGGTGTATTATCAATTTTTTTCTAATACTACTATACTAATGTCTTCTGCATTTGTTCTGGGTGGGCTTGGGGCCTGAGAATGCATTTTGCTCCTTCTCTTTATCATTTTGTATAGCACTGCCCTCTGACTTTTGGTGTAGATATTACCTTAACACCTACTGAAATTGTTACCCAAGAGAGATTATGTGATTATGGCAGTTATAGTCTTATATTTATAGAACTACAATTAAGAACACTAATAATGAGTAGTGATATTTAACAGTTGACAAACTTTTGTAACTAATAGGTTTGTATTTTAGACCATAAGAACAAACATTATGTCTGTATAGCTAAGCAGATATTAAATTAGGAATTTGTGTTTAATCTAGTTCCCTTAAGTTCTGTCTGATCACCTCCCCTTGATGTACATGGTGTATTCCATTAGACTAGTTCACCTTAGCTACCTGTTGCCCCCTGTCTTGATCAGGAGAGAAAGGGGGCACTGGGGAGATGGCTCAGCAGCTTAAGCACCTGCCTAGCAAGCACAAGGTCCTGAGTTCAATCCCCAGTAACCAAGAGAGAGAGAGAGAGAAAGAGGATAATCTCATAGATCTGGGTCTAACAAAATGTCTCAGCTTATAGGGTCCAGATCTGCCAAGTTTACACTCATCACTATGTGCCTGGCTTGATTCTCACTGCTGTGCTCAGTTTTTCCTGCTACAGCCTGTGGAAGTGAACTCACTGTGCCCCTCCAGCAAGATATCCTGCTCCTGGATTACCTGGGTGGGTCTAGCCCCTAACCTCTGTGTAGGGAGTTCTGCCAAAGGGTTCTACACCAGGACTGTCTAATGTAGGAGGTTTCTGGGGGTGTGTGGATGGTTCCACACACACGCCAGGCTTAGGTGCTTGCTGGAAAGGGATCTGTTGAGCAGGCAGGAGGTCCCCCACAAACATCGGACCTTGGCTCTGGCTGGAAAGAGATCTGGCAAGCCAGTGGAAGGTCACACACACACACACACACACACACACACACACACACACACACACAATCTGGGCTCTGGATGGAAAGGAATCTGGGGAGTGAGAGAACAAGCAGAAGGTCTCACACACACATGCCTGTCCTATACAAGAAGTAATATTTAAGCTAGGACTTGAAATAGAAATAGGAATTAACAAGGCCAAGTATGTTTTCTTGTCTGTGTCAGTCTTCAAAATGTGTGTGTTATGGGATAATTGAGGGAACAGAGTAACAGAACATTCCAGAAAGTAAAAGCGGAAGAAAAGTGTCCTATGAAAAGAGAAAGCATGGATTGTAGAAAACTAGAAGTTGGCTTCATACCAACTTCAAGAAAGGAACTTGGCATGAGACTGGCAAGAATTCTATGCTTAGGTCAACGGAAAGACAGGAAGGTTCTGAGCGGAAAGGGGCATTCTTTCCTATTACTTTGTACATTTACATAGAAAAATCTACCTTCTCCTGAATGCAATCCGTGCTACTAAGTGAAAAGACAAGGGTCTCTTCTCTATTCTTAGACAAGCACTCTATTTCAGAAGCTGTCTGAAAAGAGAGATAAAATACTGCTATTAACATCCTTTCCACTGTACTCTAGTCCATTTTCTGTTTCCAATAAAACAACACCACAGACCAGGGGAACTACATGGAAAGGAGGTTTGTTTCTCTCTTCTGGAGGCCCAGGACTCCACTTATTGTATCTAACAATAACCTCTTCCCATACTCTCCATCTAGTATCCAATCCCCTAGCCATATTCAGGTTAAGTGTCCACCCTATAAATGCCAACATATGCGACTTTGGGAGACATAGACCATATCCAAACTATAGCCCATCGATATCTGCTATAGTCAAGTTGGCAAAGAGTGTTTTAATTAAAATTTTACATTTTCAACTGGATTATTTAGGTTTTTATAAAAATTATATATTGTTAAAGTTTTTGTAAATTTAAATGGAAAAGAATATTTTTCAGGGAAAAATAAGCCTGCTGCTCTCTGGACTCCCATGTCTCATTCTGCTCTCTCAAGGCGAGCACTGCGGTGTTTTGCCCACATTGCTAGGAATTTTTAGCAGACATGAAAATATTTTTACTTTTGTGAAAGACAGTAGTGTATAAAGGTTGAAAGAATAATGCTGTAATAGAGTTCATGTCCTAGCCTTTATGACCTAGGTAAAATCATGTTAGTGATTTAAACATTAATAGTTTAAATAGTGTATGGCCTATACACTTTCAGTGTCAGCTTTGTTCTTTTGTTTTCTGCTTTATACAAGGGGGGGACATACAAGTTCTTGTTCCACAACTTGCTCTTGATTGCTAATACATTAACTTTTCAAAGATTGCTATATTCTAAACTCTGTATGTGAATTGTCTCACTGAATCCTCATAGTGACCTTTAGGACAAATCCCTATTTTTCACTACACAACTCCGACTAAGCACAGAGTTATTGTTTATTGTCCTCAAATCACCATCTCCAAACCCTAACAACCTGACTCTAGCATCTTTTTTCTTAATTTTTTTCTGTGCTATCTTTCAGATGACGGTTTGACTTTTATTCATTTTTAACAATATTTTGTTATGTTCTTTTGGACCAAAGTTGATAAAAACCTCAGAACAGAATATTATGAAGAATAGATTCAAGCATTCAAAAGTATCATCTGAGAACAAATATCAAGTTTTAATTCAGCTCTAAAAGTTACATCCACTGAGGTAGACTCAAGTAAAAATGAACAGACTTTTTTGGAAACAAATTCTTCAAGTCAATAAAATGCCACAAATAATTTTCAATTTTCATATTCCAAAAGTGAAACTTCCCATCAATTATTGTTGTATTCTTAAAAAAAGGTAAAACTTTCAAACTCCTTTTTTTTTTTTTTTTTAGGAAGAAAATGGTTTTGTACATGGGATGAAGCAGTATAAATTCAGAACTTACAGATCAGGGTTAGCTCTGTCACTCATCTCTTAAAAAGTTTATGAATCTCCAGTCAAAACCAACAGGGTACGGCAGGTACGCCTCTCTGGAAGTGTGATTGCTACACTCTGAAGCGGACCACAGGATGCACACTACCTGGAATGTCCTCAGAAGGCTCTGTCATCAACAGGTAACAGAGTAAAGCCCGAGTCTTTTCTTTCCAAGGAATAGATACAGACAGGGACAGAACGGACTATTCGAACTTCGTCTTCTTTCCTGTGGCTTGTGGTCTCCACCTCCTCCCCTGCCTCCTCGGAAGCCACCTCGCCCTCCAAAGCCTCCCCGACCTCTGCCTCCGAATCCACCTTGGCCGCCTCTGCCACCACCCCGGCCCCCAAAGCCACCTCGACCACCTCCTCGGCCCCCAAAGCCCCCTTTGCCCTTAGGTTTGGCCCAGTCCAAGGTGACTTTGTTTCCATCAATTTCACCATCTTCCATGGCCTCTTTGGCAGCCTTGGAATCTTCCTAAGTACTGAAGTCCACAAAACCAAACCCCTTGGAGGAGCCAGTTTCCCGGTCAGTGACCATCCTTGCTCCAATGGAGCCATCAAATGATTCCTTTAAGGTCTCTTCGGTGGTTTCCTCAGACAGACCCTTGACAAATAAAGTTTTAGATGGCTGGCTTCTTGCATTAGGTGACCCCCTGGGTCCTTGCAGCTCCAGTCTGATCATTCTGCCCTCAATTTCCCCTTTATTACAAGAGTTCAAAGCTTCTTTTGCATCTTCAAATGAAGCAAATTCTATGAAGGCATACCCTTTAGATTTGACATTTTGGTTCTGGGGCACTTTGATAAAAGTTGCCTTCTCAAATACTTCCTGAAGAGTTTCTTCTGTTGCACTGTAAAAAAGGTTGCTTAAATACAGAGTTTTGGATTCACTGCCCCAGGTGCTGTTCTTTCCACCTCCGTAGTCTTGATTTTGACCTTTTTCTCCAGTGTAGTAGAGGGAAACAGATCATCCATCTATCTCTGTTCCCTGCTTTTCTTCAAAGGTTTTCTCTGCATCAGCTTCTGTCTTAAATTCAATATAAGCAATCCCTTTGCTCTTCCCATCCTTGCTGACTAGTCTGACCTCTATGGCATCTTCAAACACTTCTTTTAATTCATCTTGAGTGACTTTGTAAGGGAGATTTTTGGCCAAAAGTGTTCTTGCATCTCGATCTTTCTTGCTGTCTTTTCCTTTGGGCTTCTCTAATTTAATTTCACTGCCAAAGACTTTTAAACCAGTAAGATCCAAGGCTTTCTCCAGGTCTTCAGCAGATTCAAAGTCTACATAGCCAAACTTCCTATTTGTACCAGTTCTGACATCCACGGTAGTGAGATCATTTTTGGCGAAAGCTTCACTGATACCAGTTTTTAGTTCAGGCGCAGATTTGTTAGAATTCAGATTTCCAACAAAAAGATTGAAAGCTGTAGTAGGTTCTGTGCCTTCTGTTCTTGGTTTCTTGGCTTCAGGAGCTGCCTTCTGTTTTGCCATTTCCTTCTTTCGTTTTCCAGGTGCTCCTTTGACAGGCTCTTCCTCCTCTTCTTCGTCCTCCTCATCTTCATCCTCATCCTCATCTTCATCTTCTTCCTCCTCAGCCACACTCTTAGCTTTTACAGGGGTAGCTTTTGCAGGTGCTTTCTTCCCTTTGGCTGGTGTCATTTCCATGGCTTCTTCCTCAGAGTCCTCCTCCTCCTCCTCATCCTCGTCATCCTCCTCGTCCTCGTCCTCATCCTCATCTTCATCTTCATCCTCTGAGGTGGGGGCTGGAGCTACTGCTTTCATTACTTTTGGCTCAAATTCCTCACCTTCATCTTCATCCTCCTCATCCTCGTCTTCTTCCTCACTGTCGTCTTCCTCATCCTCATCACTGTCTTCCTTCTTGGCATTTTTGCCATTCTTTGCCCCTTTGGCTGTGGCAACAGCGCCCTTCTTACCCGGGGCTGGGACAACAGCTTTACCTGGTGTTGTCTTGCCAGACACTGAAACTGCCTTGGTGGGAGTCATTGTCTTCTTGGCAGGTGTGGCCATCACCTTTTTCCCTGGGGTGACAACTGCCTTCTTGGCAGGTGTGGCCATTGCCACCTTTTTGGTTGGTGAAGCCATTCCTTTCTTTGCTGTAGTCATAACAGCCTTCTTATTTTTTTTCTGAGGGATGACAACCTCTTCTCCACTGCTGTCGTCATCTTCATCATCTGACATTTCCTCATCATCATTTTCTTCTACCTCCTTTGGGGGAGGTGCCATTTTCTTCGGATCACCTTGATTTTTACCAGCCTTTGAGAGCTTTACCATGATGGCGGTTTACAGTGGCAGAGTGTGTGGTGAGCAAGTGGTGCGTGTAGGAGAAACCTAAGCGCTGTAGATGGCGGCCGCACGGGTTCTGAAGAGTCAGGAGCGCGTATGCCAGGCAGCCACCTACAGCTAGAGACTACTTTCAAACTCTTGACAAAGAGAGTATAATGGGATATATTTTAATCTAACCAAATCCACTCTTTAAATGTTTAGAGAAAATAAAGATCTTATAAAAGATAAGAGAAAGCCGGGCGTGGTGGCGCAGGCCTGTAATCCCAGCACGTGGGAGGCTGAGGCAGGAGGATTGTTGTGAGTTCGAGACCAGCCTGAGCTACAAAGTGAGCTTAAGGACAGCCTGAACTGCATAGTGAGACCCTGTCTCAAAAAGACAAAAATAAATAAATAAATAAATAATAAAAAAAATAAATAAAAGATAAGAGAAAAGAAATTCCCAAATCTTCAAGTAGGTAGCTAAGACATCAGAGAGAATAATATAATTAGGAAGGATTCCAGCAGTCGCTTGGGGGTAGAGAGTCAAATGGTACTAGGAATGTGTACTGAGAGTCCAGAGCATCCTTTTCAAGTGACTGTTTAGCTTCTACAAACATCACAATGACAATGAAGAATTATACTGAGGGATTTGGAGAACTCATTGCAATGCATGTAAGAATGCCATGAAATTCCATTCATGCAGATGAAATGGGTCTGCTAACTTTTTTTTTTTTTTTTGTCTTTTTTTTTTTTTTTTTGAGACAGGGTCTCACTATGCAGTTCAGGCTGGCCTTAAGCTCACTTTGTAGCTCAGGCTGGTCTCGAACTCACAACAATCCTCCTGCCTCAGCCTCCCGAGTGCTGGGATTACAGGCATGCACCACCACGCCCGGCAAGCTGCTAACTTTTTTTTTTTAAATATATTTGGTTCAGGGTTTCACTATGCAGCTTGGACTTGTAGTGATCCTCCTGTTTTCGGCCTCCCCAGCCCTGGGATTGCAGGCATGTGCTACCACACTCAGTCTTGGTGACTTGCTCAGTGCTCCTGGGGGCAGGGCCATGGAGGCAAGCAGTACTAAGGCTCAAACCCTGGTCCACGTACTTGCTTAAGCAGCTTAGTCCAGTGAGCTATCTTGCTGGCCATAGTCTGCTAACTTTGTAAGCACACTTGATTTATGACTGAGAATGTCTTTGATTTTTTTTATATTTAATTCAAAATTTGAAGATTGTTTCATCACTATTGGGATAAACATAAAAATTTTTGTAATAAGTATAACAAGAATAAAATTCTCATTCTTCTTTTTCTAATATTGCAGTCACATATTTAGGTACCTTATTAAAAATAATAATAATTAATTCTTAGCACTTACATCATCCCTAATTGTACATAAATGTTTTTACGTGAGTATGAACAATGCCATTCACCCAGTGTCAAGTGGGAAATCTTTTGAGTCATTCAATAAATATTTAATTATACCCTTCCTATGTGAATAGGCACCATTCTTGGTACTTAGATTGCTTTTGTGAATCAAGCTGACAAAGATTCTTGCCCTCATGGAGCTGAAAGCTCAAAAGACAGTCAAAAGTGATAAATATAACAAGAAAAGGAGGAGGCTATGTAGTATTTAGAAAGTAATAAGTGGTGTGCAAAAAGGCAAAATAGAAGAACCTTAAGGAAACCAGGAACACCTCGGGGGTGACAATTCTAGAAGGTTGAGGGGCTTCCTTGAGGAGATAAGAACTGGGAAGAGATTGAAAAGGAGATGACCAAGCAGCTAGGTTTAGAATGATGTTCAGCAAGAAGAAACTGCTAGATGAGGTAGAAAAATACCTCAACGTGATAAGGTACATTGACCTGGGGAGGAGAAAAGATTAGAGAAGGCACCTGAATCAGGTCAGAAAGAACTGCAAAGCCCATTGTGCAGGTGGGCTTGTTCTCTAAGTGACATTGGAGATCTCAGGAAGATTTCAGACTGACTATGAATATTCTCCTTTATATTTTAAGTGGTTATGATGGCTACTCACTTGAGAAGGAATTATGGGTGCTAAGAGCAGAGGCAAACAAAGGAGATGCAAAAGTGATCAAAAAAATGTTCTGAAACCTTGCCACTCAATGTGATCCAAGGATCAGCAATAACTTCATCACTGAGAAGGTATAACTTCAGGTCTAACACAAACCTAACTCAAAACTGCATCATAATAAATATTTCCCTAGGTGTCTTGCCCATATTTTACAGTTTGGGAAGCATTGTCATATAAGACAAGAAAAAACTCTACTAAGGAGAGAGGAGTAATGGGCTGTGTCAGATGTGATAACATGTCAAGGATGAGGATTGAAATCATGGTCTTAGAATTATGAAGGTCATTGGTTTCCTTAACAAGAGAAGTTTTATCTTAGCAAGGGCAATAGCATTACTGAATTCAACTTAAGCGAAGCTGTTAAAAAAGGAATCAGAGATTGGAAGTACAGAAAACTTTTTAAGGAATTTTGTTTCTATATAAGAGCAAGAACATGAGTAACAGTTGGTCAAATCAGTGAGAACACAGTATTTTTTTATTATATTAAGATGAAGAAATAATAGTATATTTGGATGGAAATGATCTAAAATATAACTTTAAAATAAACTGAACCAATGAACAATACCCACCTGATTCCAACTCCCGAGATATGCTTCTTACCTTTCACAACAATAAAAAGGAACCCATGTACACTTTGTGTATCTTTGAGACTCCACTAAGAATTATTATATATCAGAAGATGGAGAGCTTATTTAACTTACATAGTAAATTCCAGCAGGACTCTTATTACAGTCCAATTGACAGTTACATAAATTCAAGTTATGTGACCAAATTTGGCTCTAGGAAACAGAAATACAGGTATGATGGCCACATAAACCAAGATGTACCTTTCAGAAAGAGATCAGATGCTTTATGTGCTCACATAACCACCATATGCTAACCATGGAGACAGCAGAAGCTCAAAAAATCAAACTTCAAAGACATGGACACCAATTGTAGTTTAGTTTTCCCTGTACCAGCCTTACATATTGACTCACGCAGCTGCCACAGTTTTCTCTTGAATACCCACACCGTTCATGGTCTGGGAACATTTAGCTATGGAGTTGTTTAAATTGGCTTGAGATTCATGTTTTAAAACACTGTCCGTCTGATCTTTTTCATTAAAGGCCTTGAGGGCATAGAGCAAATGACAGAGAGATTCAAGACCTACACTTTTAGTAAAGTTCATGCTATACAATCTATGTATGATTTGTGACACAATTTGATGCTTGGATCAGAGATTTTTCATCCTCAAAAGAAGTTTGAATCTTATATGTAAGTATCCTTTCATTGTTAACATTTTTAAAAACACCTTAGTGAGCTAAAATTTCGGCATAATAAAATGCAAAGATTTTAATGTTGCTATATATTATGTATACCTTAGTAGCAACAAAGAAGATTCAGACTGTATATCTTCAAACAAGATATAAAGAGCACTTCTATTTACCCAAGAAAATTCTATCATACCTTTCATGGTCAATTTCCTACTACAAGCAACCACTGACTGATTTCTCTGATCACACTTAAATGTTTTTTATTCTAGAATTTCATATATAAATATGTAGTATGTGTGTATGACTTTTTTCACTTACCATGATGTTTGAGATTTAGTTTTGTTGTTTGTTCTTTTTGACAGTGAATAGAATACAGTTGGCTTATCAGCTCCCTTGTTAATGGGCACTTAAACTGTTCCTAATAGTATACGGTCCTGTCAAATGCTACTATGACATCCTTACTTTGGTCTTTTTGTTGACAATGTGCCAACTGTTTTTAAGTGAATAAATGAGAGCAGAATTACTGGTCATAGAATCCATATATGTTTAACCTTCTGAGAAACTGCTGACTGTGTAAAATTCTCTGTGTGAAGGTTCCATTTGGTGTATATCCTTGTCAACAGCTCATAAAGATAATATTTAAATTTTGCCACTCAAGTGGAACAAAATAGTATCCCTTGGTAACTGCTAAAATTATTACTGGGGAAATTCTAGGTTTCGTGTTTTATTTGAAATAATTGTGCTAAACTTCGTTTCTTTCCTTCACTTGCTCTGCACCAAAGGAAAAAGTCTTTCTACATGTGAAAGGAGAAATTCAACTGGATATATTTGTGCTGAGAACCTGGGATGTCATGCTGACAACAAAATTCTTGGATATAAGAGCATTGCCAGTTGCTTACAAAAAGAGAGGTTATTTCAGGTTTTTGGAAATTTATGGAACCCACTAAAGTAACTGTTAGTCTCCAGGGGAACTGTATTAACCGATATATGCTTGGATAAAGCTTCCGTGAAAAAGCTGTATGCCTACAAAAAACAATTCTAACTACAAAGGCTGTTTTGATTAAACAACATTCTCTTAACATCCTTCAATAGTTAGAGTCTTTAGAAGAAGGGTCTAATGAAGTCTGATTTTTTAACAGAACTCTCTTCTTCCCTTCAGAGTAATTCTTGCTTCTAGGAATAAATTTCAGATCATTCCTTTCCTTTCAATTTCATTAAGGAGTGAAAAGTAGTGGTAGTAGGTTTTTGCTTAATTTCTTGTAGAAATCAATGAAGAATGTATCAGCGCCTGGGCTTTTCTTTGTTAGTAGATTTTAATTATATCTTCAATTTAATTGACTGATACTGGTTTATTTAGAATTTTTATATCTTCTTGATTAACTTTTAGTAATTCATATGTATCTAGGAATCTGTCCATTTCTTCTGAATTTTTCAGTACAATTTCTCAAAGTAGGTGTAGATTATCCTCGGGGTTTCTGTAGGATCTGTTGTGATTTCACCCTTTTCATTCCTAACTGAATGTGCTTGAATCTTTTCTTTCCTATTTCTGATAAGACTGGCTACTGATTTGCTGATTTTATTTAATTTTTAAAAAACCAACTGTTCTATTTATTGATTCGTTGTATTGTTTCCTTAGTCTCTATTTCATTAATTTCTACTCTGATATTTATAATGCCCTCTATCAGATGAGTTTTGGGTTGACTTCTTTTTCTAGATACTTGAGGCTCACCATTAAATTGTTTATCTAAGTTAATTATTTTTCTGATAGAGGAATTCACTGATATAAAGTTCACTCATAGGACTGCTTTTACTGTGTCCCATTAATTTCTGGTATGCTATATTTGCATTTCATTTAATTATAGAAAATGTCCAAGTTCTTCTTTAGTTTAATCTGTCACCTACTGGTTGTTCAGAAGGATATTATTTAATTTCCATGTGTTTATGAAGTTTTTTGCATATTCTCTCCTTTGAAAGAATACTCCATAGATATTTGTTTGAAAGTATGGCTTAATTCTGATGTTTCTTTGTTGATCTATTTATGATATTTGATATTCAGGTGTCCCAGTATAGTTGTATTGCTATTTATCTGATCTTTTTTTCAGGCTAGAGTGTCAGTTTTATGAAGACGTATATGGTGTTTAGTCCATATATATTTATAATTGTTATCTCTTCTCGTTGAATTAATAGTTCCCTCAGCCAGTAAGTAATCATCTTCTTTGCCTCTTTGTATCAGTTTTGACTTGAAGTCTATTTTCTTCAAAAGTAGGATAGGCAATTGTTTTTTGTTTTTTTATTTTTCAGTTCCCATTGTGTAAAACATTATTTTCCATCCTTTGATTTTTAGTATATGGGTTTCTTTTTGGATTAAATGTGGTCACTGTATACAGCATGCCACTTGGTTTTGTGTTCGATCCCATCTGCCAATCTGTGTCTTTTAATTGAAGAACCAAGGCCTGTCATTACATTATTTTCTTCTTACACTTTCTATTTTTTCCTCTGCTTAATGTCTCACCCTGCTTGATATATTCATTCCACTATATTTTTGCCAGCCTTGGCTTCATTGACTTTTTCTAGAATATCTGTGAGAATTTGGGTGGGGTGCTTGTTCGGTGGTCATGTATTTCTTAAGGTATGTTTTATCATGGTAAGTCCTTATTACTCCATCAATTTTGAAAGATAGGTCTGTGATATATTAGTATGTTTAGAAATTGTTTTCTTTTAGAACATGAAACACTTCTCTCCAACATCCTTTGTTTTTTAAGGTGTGTAGAGGAATTCTAATGGGCTTACCTCAGTAAGTGATTTGTTTTTCTCTGACAGTTTTCAAGATCATGTCCTAAGCTTGCCTTTCTGGGCTTTTGATTATGATGTGTTGTGGACAAGTTCTTTTCTCATCATAGTTATTTGGAATTCTATATTTCCTGCTTATATGTGTGATAAATTTTTTTCTCCATACTTGGAAAGTTTTTCACTATTGTTTCTGTAAACAAATATTTTTAATGCACCTGTGCTATCTTCTGGTCCTTGACTGATTCCATTTCAGCTTATGCTAGTCTTCCTTACATTGTGTAGCAGCTGATGGATCCAATTCCATGAGCTTCTGGTGGCTTTAAGATGTTTCTGAATATACAGTCTCATGCATCAGCCCAGTGTTCTAGATCTGATGCTCTTCACATTTGTCACTTTTGCTACCCATCCCCCACCTTTTTTTGTGGTACAGGGAATTGAACTTGGGACCTTGTTCTTGCCAGGCAAGCACTTATTCTACTGAGCTATCTCCCCATCTACCCATCCTTTTAATAGAATGTTTACCTCCTGAATTTCTGTTTGTTACCTTTTCCTGGATTCTAATTATTTGGGAAGCTAGTCACTCATGTTTTTTGTCATTTTGTTTAGCTCATCCAGCTTTTATTGGTATCTTCTGTAAGCTGATTATTTTATTAAGTCCATTGTCTATTTAGTCACATCAACTTTGAGCTCAACAAGCACCTTTCTGATGTTTTTTTTTTTTTTTAATTTCTGTCTCTTCTGTCATTCTGTAATTCAGTTCTTTGCCTTTTGATTTCCTCCCCCATGAATCATCTTTGGGGGAGTTAGGATTTCCTGGAAGCATTCTGATGCCTTAGTCTCATGTGGGGGTGGGGAGAGAGAAGTGAGGGGAAAGAAAGAGAAGGGGAAGGGGATGAATAAGATAATCAGAAATACCTGTGGGAGCAAGAGCTGAGATGGTCATTGAGCTAAAGTCTGAGTTATCTAGCCTTAAAGGAATAGTTACCTTTTATTTATTTATTTTTATCTTTTTGGCAGAACTGGGAATTGAACTCAGGCCCTTGTGCTTGCTAGGCAAGCGCTTATTCTACTGAGACATCTCCCTGGCCCCAGTAGTTACCTTTTATAAATCAGGAGAGCAGTTTGTAAATTATAGACTTTAAGAAAACAAAGGGTTTTTTTCTTCATAATAACTGTTTGGCTATCCACATACCCTAATGATTTAGTTTCCAAGACCAGTGTTTATTAAATGGCTCACAGAACCAAAATAAGTTGTCATCAGTACAAGACATCTGCCCAAAACAATGAATCATTGATGATGAATCAAGTATTACAAATACGAAGGGATACAGATGCATCTCAGGACCAAATTGTGAAGTTAATATGAAGGAAATTCTTAACAGTCAGACAGCTCTGGCTTGAATTTCAAATGGCCTCATTGCTAGCGGGATAACTAGCTATCAGCAGGTTGCATAACTATTCTGTGATTCTGAACTGTAAGCTGAGGTTAATATTTGCCTCATAAGGTTAATAAAATCGTTAGATCAGTTAGTACATGTAAAATATATAGAAAGACATCAGCTGTGCAACAAGCTTTCAATATGTTAGATATTGTTGATGCATTTCTATATTAGAGATAAAGGACTTTCCTATGGTCAATTTAAACCTACCTACATCCTTTTAAAGCAAATAGTAAATTTAATATGTAGGGGAGGTCACTGTATTCTAATGCAAAGGCAAAACAGAGCAGACATAACCTTGTATTTGAGTTCTGTAATAATGTCTATGAGTATATATATATTCATAGACATACAGTGTATATACATATGCATATATATATATATATATATATATATATATCCATAAACTAGTAAAATTAAAATTTATCTGTGATCTTGACAGACATAATCTAAAAAAGTTTAAGTAAATCTATAAGGAGGCTGGAGAGATAGCTCAGTGGAATAAGTGCTTGCCTGGCAAATGCAAGGTCCTGAGTTTGATTCCTGGTACCACCAAAATAAACCCCATAAAACAGATTTTGAACTAAGCAATATAAATCCATCCCTTGAGTATAATCTGAATTTATCTCCAAGTATCACTGAAAATGCTGGTGAACCTGACCTCACAGCACAGTTAAACTACAGTGACTGTGTGAAGAGGGGAGGTAGTGAAATGGGTAGATCTGAGCCCTGACTCCCTAGGTTAAAAGTGTTGGGGACAATGCCACAGAGCTCTGCTTTGCAGTGTTCCCTCTTCGTTGTCTACCCTCTTTTGTAAGGAGCAACATAAGTCCTGAAGCACTAATCTGTCTTGCAGCAGCTTCTGACCTGCGGCAATCACACAGAACCCCAGCACCTGTGCTTGTCAGTGTCTGCCCTGAGAAGGTGGTGCAGGAGCTTAGGAGATGCCACCCCACTCTTCCTCTTGTGGACATGTGTATTCACTGTACTGTTGGTGCAAGGCTGGGGTAGAAGTACGTCTGGATGAAGTTTCCCTTTCCTGCCTTGGTGTGATAAAAGCTTCCCTCGGGCCTGGAGTGGTGTGATGTGTGCCATGAACAGAGAAGCCAGCACAGTCTACCCAGTTGCACATTTCCGTTTCGCAGTGTATAAGCTTTGTAAAATCACACGCATCTTTGCTAAAAATATTTCTTCTGTTATCAGCGTTCAGCAGATTTTCAAGTGTGAGGCAGTGCTGGAGTTCTCTGCACTTACTGTAATCTAAAATAGCTGAGAGTGTTGTTAAAAATACACATGCTTGAAACATCTTTTTCTTATTTTTAATTTTTGAGACAGGAGCTCACTATGCAGTCTAGACTGGACTTGAACTCGCTATTGGCTGGGCTCAAATTTGTGAAGTCCTGCCTCAGCCTTTTGAGTTCTGGAACTTAGGCATGTACGTCTACACCTGGCAAAGCTCATTTTAAAAACCAACTGAAAGTAAAGAAGCTAATGAGGGGAAAACCTGACATTTTTATTTTTTTTATTTTTATTTATTTTATTTATTTAATTTTTTTGCAGAACCAGGGATTGAACTCAGGCCCTTCTGCTTGCCAGGGAAGAACTTATTCCACTGAGCCATCTCCCCAGCCCCTGAAAACCTGACACTTTTAAAAAGCATGTCAACTTCTTATATTGGGGGGGTGCAGAACCAGGGATTGAACTCAGACAAGCACTTATTCCACTGAGCCATCTCCCCAGCCTCAAGCATATCAGCTTCTAATTTGTCACAGTCAGAAACCACTGATGAAATGGCAAGAACCTGAACCTGCCATAATATATCATTATTTCTGTAGTTGTCCCTTAACTGCATAATCTTTGATAGCCATTACATTTCTCTATTATTTTAGGTTTCTCATCCATAAAAATGAGGAGATAAACAAAAAAATCTTACAATTTGTTTTTAGTCCTAAAATTTCACATCTAAATGAGTCATAAATCTTTGTAAGAGTATCAATCTGGAGAAAGACTGAGAGAAGATGGGTAGAAATTTGGTATGAAAAGAAATTTTACCATTCACATTACTGTTTCAGACTCTTCACTTTTGTATAACATTGTAATAGCTTACAGCAAACCTGTACAAAATGCAACTATAAAGGTAAATTCAAAACAAAATCTATGTAGTGTATTCAAAGTGCTGTTAAGTTCCCATGTGTCCATGTATTTATGTGCTTAGCTATGATTGCAGATATATCCAGATTATCTGTATCCTTTTTATTTCATAAAAGAAAGGAAACCGAAGTTTTCATTTGAGTACTAATAAAAATTTCCCTAGAGGACCGGCCAAATAGCTCAGCTGAATAAAGCACCTGCAAAGCATGTGCCGGGGCCAGGGGTTCAGTCCCTGGGCCTTCCCTGCTGGCCCTGCCCCCGGGGCATGCTGAGATGGCAATTTAGACTAGGCGTGGTGCCAGGTGCCTGTAATCCCAGCTCTTGGGAGGCTATAAATAGGCAGATCACCATGAGTCTGGTCTAGTAGTGAGACCCTGAACACCTTGTAGACCCTTCCCTAAAATACAAAAAAAAAAAAAAAAATCCTTTATTCAACTGGAGGAACTATGTAAGAATTTTACAATTATAGTTCAAAAAAATACACCACAGTATGATGAAAGGGCTTGATACGGGTTTATCAAATATTATTTAGCGGCTGATGACAGGTCTACAAAAGCTTTCCTAAGTCCTCTTTCCAGGAAACATCAGCCATAGTCAACTCATTGAAGAAGTGATTTCACTTGTGAGAGGAGGAGCCAGTCAGCATGCACTGCAACTGAAAGAGAAGCCCCTGTCAGGACCTAAGACAATCCGGGTCTCTTCCTTAAGCTAAGCTCTAGCGAGAAATAGCTGAAAAGGAAGTAGTATTTATTTTTCCATAGAGCATCATGGTATTTTCTTATGAGATATCATGGGTGATTCACATGAGCAGTGCCTGATCAGGAAGAGATGTGAGCCCTCGGATACAAGACCATCTCCACCCAGAAAGCAGCATGGTTCACAGGAAAGGCACAGCGTGCTGTGCCCCAGTTGTATAAGGGAAATTTTTATTAGTACTCAATTGTAACCTTCAGTTACCTTTCTTTTATTAAATAAAAGTGGTACAGATGATCTGGACATATTGGCAATTTCTGCCTCTGTCCCGCACTAAATGTATAATGTTTCCATTGTCTAAATTCTCCAGACATACACTTTTTTCTGAGAAGAGTGCTAGGGTACGGATTGAGAGCTAAATAGGCTCCCAAGAATGGCTAGTGTCCTTCTGCCTGTCCTCGGTTGCTTCTTGCCTTCTGTTGGTATTGTATAACTATTTCCAACACAAGAGAATCTTATTTATTAACTCTTTAAAATAATTATTATAATTATCATCATATAAGAATGATATAAGTAAATGGATGTCTGTGCTGTATTTCCCATACCTTCATCCTTTCTGCCTTCCTTTTTGTTGTTGTTTTTCTGTTTTTGTTTGTTTGTATTTAGGACAGGGTTACAGGGTGTACAGGGTCTCACTGCATAGATCAGACTTGTAATGATCCTCCTGTTTTCAGCCTCCCAAATGCTGGGATTGCAGGCATGCGCCATCCCGCCCAGTCTCAAATGCCATCTCAGCACGTCCCCTAGGCAGGGCCAGCACAGCAAGCCAGGAGATCGAACTCCTGGACCCTGCACTGCCTAAGCAGGCGCTTTAATCGGCTGAGCTATTGGCCGGCCCCTGTCGGTCCTTCTCTATTAAGAGTTTTATGAAAGAAATGTTCATAAAGTCTTGATGAAAATAAGAATGAGGGTCAGTAGTCCTTAGGGTCAGCAAAATTTTTGTATCTTGATGGTAATAGTCCTCATATTAGAAAACTTTTGGGAGTTTGCAATCCTGTGCTTATTCCTAATGGGGAAAATGTGCTACAGCTGTAAAGATGTTCATATTGCTCAGACCCTCTCTTTTCTCCTTTTTAGTTACTAAAAGGGGTGTGTGTTCTCATGTTTTGGTTCTTGATGCTATTAGAAGTACATTTTGGGGGCCAGGGAGATGGCTCAATGGAATAAGCACTTCCCTGGCAAGTGCAAGGGCCTGAGTTCAATCCCCGGTTCTGCCAAAAAAAAAAAAAAAAAAAAAAAAGAAGTACATTTTTACCACTTCCTTTATAATGTCCCATTTAGCCTGTATGTTTCACAATTTCTTTTCCTCTGGTAAAATTTGTCTTTATTTACTACTTTGGTTTGATTAATTTCGATTACAGAAATGTTGGAATTTTTAATAGTACTAGTTATTAGAGGGCTGAAGAGATAGCTCTGTGGTCTAAGCACCTGCCTGGCAAGGACAAGGTCCTGAGTTTAATCCCAGGTACCAGATAGATAGATAGATAGATAGACCAAGAAGTGATATAGTTATTGGAGAATTTTATTTTCTCAATTGGTTATTGTCTTTAAAGTGATACTATGAAAAAGATCCAGTGAAGAAATAGTGAATGAAACTACCCAAATCAACTCTTTTATGTGAAGCAAGAAATAAGAAGTTCCAAAATTTTAATTAACTCTCCCATTAAGCTATAAAAATCACCATTTATTTTTACAAATGTGCAAAATATACCTGTCATCTTCAGATACTTTCCCCAAAGTAGAACAAAGAGAGAAAAAGCCAGCCAAATTAGCTTGCTTACATGTGAAGAAGACTCTATGATTTTTTTTAAGTTTAAATTTTATTTCAATCCATTATCTTGAGCTAAGTAAAATAAATCTGTGCTGGCAGATTTTTCAGTAGAGATAGCCACAGGACACCCAACAGGACATCTAAAGTGGCTTATTTTTTTCATCTCCACAAAGTAAAGATCTTTACATGACTGGATCCAAAACTATTCCCTGAGATCACAATCATACTCCAGCATGTTCTAGAGCTGAATTCTAAAGTATGAGGGGCCAGGTTCAGTGAAATAAGCACTTCCCTGGCAAGCCCAAGAGCCTGAGTTCAATCCCCGGTTCCACCGAAAACATAAATAAGATAAATAAATAAAGTTTGAGTACATAAAGCATTGCTTAAAGTGCACTGCTGCACTTACTAGAGCCACTCACGGAGCTCTCCTGACTCGGCCAGCACAGTCCGACCAGCCAAAAGCGGAACATGAGTTAGTCCACGTGTGGGGGTGACTGTTTATTTCTCAAATTCCTGAATGAGTAGGTATTCATTAAAACTGTGAAAGTTTCCTCATAAAACGAAAGCCTGACTTTTTCATCCAAATGGTTTAAGAAAACTGTGGCATTAGTACTTTATGGATCACTTTTTACATCTACCTTCTTGTAAAGAAATTTTGGGAAACAGTAGATTATTATAATTTGTATTGATTTTGGTTTTTAAATCCTTGGAGAGACATGAGGAATATAGTTCAACCTTGAGATAGATTTCAATTTAGTTTGCTTCTATAAGTCCAGTAAATGTTTTTTGATCGATATCTGGTTACCAATTCTAGCAGTTAATGCACAATCTAAACTCACTAATTCATTTTTTGCTAATTTAAAACATTTTACTGTCTACATATGAAGTTTTCAAACACTGAGGATTATCCTAATATTTAAATCCATATCCTTCATATTTAATTAAAGAATTGATAGAATCTCATCTATCCTCTCTAAACTAGTAACTGCTTTATATTTAATCCTTTATCAAATTAAATCAGCAATCTGAATGGCTAAGTTTTGAAAAGACCAGGAAATTCATTCAAAATAAGACTATATATACAGAGATTGTTCTAAGTAAAATACTTGATGATGATAGAAGAAAAAGAAAGAAAGAGAAGAAGGAGAGAAGTAAAAGAAAGAAGGGGAAGAGGAGGAGGTAGGTATCTTCTGTAATTTGCCAATGCTCTATTAAATAGAACTTGTGCTTTTCAATTTTCCCATGTCTTGGTCCAGCCTGAAATTTTTTCCTTGATCTTTCTGTGCAGAGAACAAAGGCTGACTCATTTTCTGTAATTATTTTTATCACAACCTTCAACTTTCGTGAAATTATATTAATCCTATCACCAGTTTACCTACACATTAACACAAATGTTTTGCATTTTATCTTTAAAAAGTAGTCAGAGTTTAATTTTTTTAAGCTACTTCTACAAGCTAGTTAAAAAAATGTTAACAGTGAGAAACTATGTCCATTGCAGGTTGTCCAGAAGATAAACAGTTTGTGATTTCCTCTGGAACAACAGCAGTATCAGTATAGCTATGCTACAGTGTCTGATTCTCTGTAAAGCTTTCTTTTAGCTTTGTAATAAATAAAGCATGTTATTTTCTAAAAGAATATTATATGGTGCATTTTCTCTCTCTCTTCCTCTCTCTCTTTTTTGTTTTTCAGTACTGGAGATTGAACTCAGGGCCTTGCGCTTGCCAGACAAGCACTTATTCTACTGAGCTATCTCCCTGGCCCTTTTTTAATTTTTTGCAATACTGTCTTTCTATTAAGAATTCACATAAAGTACTACTTTTAGTTTCACTTGGAAATCACCTAGTTTTCTATGCCTGGGATCGTGATATTTGGTTATATCTCGATGGGCCAGAGAATATAGCCATCAACCCCTCTGGTACAAATGGGTGGGCTGTCTTGGTATGAACTTCACTCATGTGTGTTCCATTTTCTTCCATCCCCCCTTTTTTTGTTCTCAGTTCTCTTTTTTCCCCATTTCACTCAACTCCTCTTACCTGTGTAGCCAATATTGTATTAGCTCTTTCTGGAGTAGCATGAGGCAATAAACAGTGAACTGATGGGCCTACCCCTTTTGCTGTATTGGTAATTCTTAGTAAATGTGCACCCAATGTTAAAAAGCACCAGTGTGTTAACGAGCTACAGCACAAGCCTCTGTGATGGCTGTTAAAAGTTACAATGACATTCTATTAATTGTTTATAACTCTCCAGTAAAGAAAGAAAAATGGCATTCATTTTATAAAAACCCACATTTGGAATACAGGGTTTCAGGGCCAGGGAGATGGTTCAATGGAATAAGTGCTTCCCTGAAATACAGGGTTTAACATTTTGATGCCTAAAGGATATCTGAAGGTACTTAGTAATAAGGTATGCTGTGAATTTATTTGCATTTTAACACATTTTCTGATAGACTGTGTCTGTGAAAATATACCTACAAATGATAGGGAAAAAAAAAGACTTAGTGTTTTTGGATAGAAATCTGAATATTTTTCTCACTGAAAGGTCAAAGTTCATCTGACAAAAGATGTTGATTTACAGAAAAACTTCAAAAAGTACATTTCAATTCTCTTTTATCTGCCTGTGCGATTTCTTGCTCCAGGGTTTGAGGCTTTCTAAAACTATTTCCACAGTATGTCCTTCATCTTTATCACTTTGAACTCTGTTTATACATCTCATCCAAGTTGTGTTTCCTCCATGACCCTGCATTCCTGTATCTTAGATTATCTGGCCTTGGATTTCCTTTGAAGGGTAAAACGAGATAATTTATTTTCTCAAAAAATCAAAATAACTCTACCACATGCTTGTGTTGTTGGAGCCAGTATGGCAATAATGGTAAAAGGTTTTTCTCCTAAATAAATATGACAATTGAAATCTGAGCCTTGTGTACTGATTTATAAGAGACCATATTGGTAGACCGCTGTTTCATGTTATAGAAGCTCTGGATATGTTCTGGATATTAGCCTACTCTGACTGAGAAGCATTGTCAGTACCTTCTCTCACAGCTTTTCAGTCTTTTAATATTTCTTTTTGTAGCAGATGTCCTTTTTATGTCTTTTTCATTTACTATTACCATTATTATTATTATTTAATGTATTTAGCACAGGGTCTGCAGGGTCTCCCTACACAGATATGACTTGCAGCGATCCTCTTGTTTTCAGCCGCCCAAGCGCTGGGATCGCAGGTGTGCACCACCACACCCGGTCTCAGTTGCCATCTCAGCGCCCCCCATAGACAGAGCCTGCACAGCCTGCCAGCGATCGAACCCTAGTCCCTGTGTCTGCCTAAGCAGGTGCTTTAATCCACTGAGCTATCTGGCCAGCCCTGTCTTTTTCCTTATGGAATAATTCTAGACTTAACAGTAAAATTGCACAGAGTATAGATAGTACTATTGCAAAACAAGTGCAGAGAATTCACATACATTCTTCAGCCAACAGTCCCTTATTATATAAACATGGTAAAATGATTAAAATCAGATAATTTAGTTAACTAAACTATAGTCTCTACTCAGATTTCACAAGCTTTCCTCTTAATCTTTTGCACAGCAAACCCAATCAAGGCTCCCACAGTGGAGTTAGCTGCTGTGTTTCTTTAGTCTCCTCCAATCTGTCATAGCTCCTCAGACTTCCCTTGTCTTTTAGAGACTTGACATCTTTAATGAGAACTGGTCAGTTATTGTGTCAAATGTTCCTCCACTTAGGTTTGGGAGAGATGTGGTCATGCTTTTCTTGGCAATCCGCCCACCAAAATGCTGATGAGCCTTTATCTACGGCATTTATCTTTGGTTATCATGGCCATACTTTTTATCTTAATGTAGTTAGGCGTATCTTTCTATCCATTCCAGTTAGTTTTTTACCTCTTGAGTAGTCTGTCTTTAGCTCAAGTTTTTCTCCTATACATTGTCTTCCAGAAGCTTTAAAATATTGATTTACCTTTAGATTTAATTTTAGATCTAGAATTTACTTGGCTATATGGCTGCTTGGTTTGCCTGTGGTTTACAAGGTGTAACCAAACATATAGTGAATCTTTAAATTTTAAAAATTAGTACAATAAATTTAATATAGTAAAATATTCTTTGAGTAAAAGACTCAACAGCGTCAACCTCCTTCAGAGTAATCGCCCTTATTTGGAACACATGTACACCACTGCTCTTGGCACTTTCTGGAGCAGTTCTGGAAGTCCTCTTTCCTGAGATTCTTTACGAGTTGTGATGAAAAGACACGATGAATGTGAATGCTGCCTGCTATTTAATGAAAATGGGCGAGGCTCTGAGAAACAAACAGTTTTCCCTTCCTTGTTTTTTTTGTCCTTTCCCTAGCAGTTTCTTTTCCTTTCAAAGTATCTTTCCCTTTTGAATTTTATTTACTCTTTCAGTGCCTTACACTAGGGAGACTATGATGTTTATATACATGGGATTGATTAATTTCATTCTTTTTTATTTTAATATATTTAGTATAGGGTCTGCAGGGTCTCATTCCATAGGTCAGACTCCTCGTGATTCTCCTGTTTTCAGCCTCCCAAGGGCTAGGATTGCAGCCTTCACACCACCACACCCAGCCTCAATCACCATCTCAGTACTCCCTGGGGAAGCAACAGGCACAGCCTGCTGGGGAACGAACCCTGGCCACTGTGCTCAGCCTAAGAACTATCTGGCCAGCCCCTCTAGAAGCTTTAGGTGCAACATAAGGTTGTTTATTTGTGCTGGCTATTTTTCGTGTGAGAATGCACTGCTATACATGTCCCTGTGAGGGCTTCTTTCATCATGTCCCATGACTTGTGTAAGTTGTATCTGCGTTTTTGTTTGATGTAAATATTATTTTATTTCTTCTTTCATTTCATCTGTGTGCAGTTTTCTGTATTTTGTTTTTTGGTGTTGTTGTTGTTCAGGAGGGTGTTATTTAATTTCTATGTGTTTATGGAGTTTTTGCAGTTTCATTTGTCAGTGATTTCCAATTTCATTGCATGACAGTCAGATCACATATGCATGGGATAATTTCAATTTCTTTGCATAGAGCATTCTCTATGTGCTAGTATGTGGTCTGTTTTTGGAGAATGTCCAGTGTGTAGCTAAGAAAAACATGTATTCAGTTGTTGGGTGGAATGCTCTGAAAAGGTCGGGCAAGCACATTGTTTCTCCAGGTTTTTATTAGTTCTGGTATTTTTCTGCTGGTTTGTCTTGCAGTTGATCTATCTCTTTGTGACAATGGAGTGTCAAAGGTCCCCCATTACAATTATGTTATTGCTTATTTCATTTTTCATGTCTGTTAAAATTTGTTTTATATTGTTGGGTGCTCCTGTATTATGTATATATATTTGTGATTGTCATCTCTTCCTCTTGGCGTTTTCCCCTAACAAGTATGTAGTGACCTTCTTTATCTCTTTTAATTATTCAATTATTCTTGATTTGAAGTTGATGTTGTCAGCAATAGCTATTCCTGCTTTGTTCTGGGTTCCTGTGAAGTACTGTTTGTGCCATCCTTTGATTTTCAGCCTGTGAATTTCCTTTTGAATTAAACATGTTCTCTGTATACAGCATATTGTTGGATTTTGTTTCATAATCCACTCATCAGTCTGTGTCTTTTGATTGGTGAATTGATCCCATTTACACTGATGTTTATAACTGATGTGTACTGGTCTATCTTTGTCATGATATTTTCATGCTTTGGTTCCCTATTTTTCTTCTTTGTTTAATTGTTTGCCATTATTTGTTGGTTTCTTTCTATTGATTTTGTTGGAATTGTGGTCATTTTTATCTCTTTTCAGAATATCTTTTTTTTTTTTGATAATGGGATTCAAACTCAGGAACTTGCACTTGACAGGCAGGTGCTCGTGCTGCGGAGGTATGTCTGCAGCCCCTCTTTCAGTATTTTTGGTAGGGTTGCCTTGGTGATCATGAAAGCTTTCTGCTGTTACTTTTATGATTTTTTTTTACATCATGTATACTGTCCCTTGCATCTTCATTGACTCTGATCAATCTTGTATTCTTGTTTGTTTTGACCCATAGCTGTTGGGTTAATTTTTCACAGTCCCTTGTTGTTTTTAAGAAATCTTAAAAACTTCTCTAGGAGGGGCCAGGGAGATGGCTCAGGGGAATAAATTGTTCCCTGGCAAGTGCAAGGGCCTGAGTTCTATACCCAGTTCCACCAAAAAAAAAAAAAAAAAAAAAAAATGCTTGAGAAATTGTTCCTAAACCACAAATGACCTAGAATAGCAAAGGCAATCTTGGCCAATAAAGACAAGGCAGGAGGCATCACAATTCCTGATTTGAAATTATACTACAAAGCCACTGTAATAAAATCAACATGGTATTGGCAACGAAATAGACCTGAGGATCAATGGAATAGATCACAAGATGCAGAGGCATCTACAAACACACTACACACTCAGGCATCTGATCTTCAACAAAGGGGCCAAACAAGCTCACTGGAAGAAAGATAACCTCTTTAACAAATGGTGCTGGAAAACATGGCTTTCTACATGCTGAAAACTAAAACTTGACCCAGCCCTATCACCATGCACTAAGCTAAAGTCAAAATGGATTAAAGATCTAAACATTAAAACAGAAACACTCAATCTCCAGGAAGAGAAAGTAGGAGGAACTCTTGAACACATAGGGGTACGTAAAGAGTTCATGAACAAACATATATTTGCACAGGAAACACTTGAAAGAATCAACTGGGATCAACTCTTCTTGAGGGGCTTCTGCACGTCAAAAAAAATTGTCAACAGAGTGAAAAGACAACCCATAAACTTTGAAAAAATCCTAACTAATAAACAATCAGGTCTGCTGTCTAGAATATATAAAGAACCAAGATATAACAGGGCCCTCAAATTTAAAGACCCAATTCAGAAATGAGCATCTGATATGAACACACACTTTCAGAGGATGAAATTAAAGAAGTGAATAAATATATGAAAAAAATGTTCCACATTGCTAGCCATCCATGAAATGCAAATACAAACAACACTGAGATACCATCTCACTCCAGAAAGAATGGCTATCATAAGGAAATCAACCAACAACAAATGTTGGAGAGGTTGTGGGGAAAAGGGAACACTTCTCCACTGCTGGTGTGAATGTAGACTGGTACAACCATTGTGGAGATCGGTGTGGAGACTACTCAAAAGAGTAGGACTGGAAATCCCATTCAAGCCAGCTATCCCCCTACTGGGAATTTTCCCAGAGGAACTGAAAACTATTATATCATAGTGATATGTACACCTATGTTTATAGCAGCACAATCTGTGATAGCAAAATCTTGGAAACAACAAAGATGTCCATCACATGAGGAATGGTTGAAAAAAGTGTGATATTTCTACATAATGGAGTATTACTCAGCTATAATGAATGATAAACTTGAAGCATTTATATTGAAGTGGATGCCACTTGAACATACACTCATAAATGAAATAAACCAGACAAATGTGTGCAAATATTGTGTAGTCTCCCTAGTATAAGAAGTCAAAAGAAGAAATACAAATAGAAATGTACACCAACAACTAAAAAAGAATTGAGTCAGATAGTTAGGGCAAACTGAATGGCATATGCTGCAGGGTACTAACTAGCTTTTCTTCTGGATGGTTAACAACCTAAGTTCACAGATCAAAATTGAAGAAATAGAAGAGCTGCAAGGCCAGCCAACATTTTGGCCCTAGCCTTTCAAGGTCAGCGAAGATTCAGAGAATAGGAGAACCTGTACTGTAACATCATGAAACTCAGTTGTGCCCCAAATTTTCTGATCAAGGAGATTATGGAGCCACAGAGGAAAGAGATTGATGATCTATAGTGTGCCTGGGAAGAGTCACATGGAGAGAAAACTTTCTCTCAGGCTCTCATAAAGAGCAAACTGGTCAAGCCTTGGCCATGACTCATCCACATGGATGACACAGACAAAGGATCTACAGAGTAAGGTACGGGATTACAAGATAAACCCTGAGGGGACTTCATTGACCTCATCAGAAACAAAAGGTACATCTTTTGGTATATAGGTCTTGATCTATCTTGGTCTTAACCATCCAGAAGAAAAGTATAAAAAGGAGGCATATAACATGGGGCCATAATAATAAGTTGAGCTGTAGATGGCTACAGTCAACAACTTCTTCAGATAACTCACTATTATTGTGGAATGCTGGACTGTGTTGGATTGTGTCATCGAGTTCAGGCACCTAAATTGGTTTGATGACAATGGAGTGCTCATCTTTGACAGGTTTACATACAAAAAAGGGTATACAAAGGAAGAATCATGATGTGTGTGTATAAACAGTATAGTTAAGATAAATATGCCATGTTTCTGCATAATTCTATGAGAAGCAAGACTTGCAGTAATAGTGGTTAGACAAGATATTATGTTGGTTTCTCATACTATGGACAAACACTAGGGAGATAACAAGGTAGAAAGTATTTATTATTGAATCTGTGATATAATACAGGTATAAAAAAATAAGATAAGTATATAGCCACAGTCTCTTCATTCACTAATTAGAGACATCTGCTATAATCATGCCTGTAAGTATAATATCATGTATGCACCTTGTATGACACCAAAATATTACAAAAACATTTTGCAAGGTATTAATTCATCGAATCTGTCCTGTTAAATTGTCTTGAAACTGTCTCATTGATATTTGTTCTTCAATAAAAATAATAATAATAATATAAATAAATAAATAAACTTCTCTAGGAAATGTCTATTCCTCAGAACCATTTTGTAGATGTAGCTGGACCTTGGCTTTTGTGTCTGTCCCAAGATCTGCCCTCCCAATTGATTAGGGATGAGACATTGATGTCTACTTAGCTTAGCAGCTAGTCCTTTTTTGCTGGATTATGGGCATGATTATGATCCCAGACAATCAGTTTGTCATGTGAAGGAGAACAACTGATGACAACAGGTATGATACTCTGGCTATTGCAGTATGGTTAGCAATAACAGTAGCATCAAGCATGGCCTAGAAACTTAAACCATAGGAGCAAAATCTATAGTTATATAACAGAATGCAACATAAAGCAGGAATGTCTGTGCTATGAGTTTCCCTTTAGTAGAGTGATTTGGCCTTGTAGAGGGGAATTTTTTTTTTTTTTATCTTTTTTGAGACAGGGTCTCACTATGCAGTTCAGGCTGGACTTAAGCTCACTTTCTAGCTCAGGCAGGTCTCGAACTCACAACAATCCTCCTGCCTCAGCCTCCCGAGTGCTGGGATTACAGTCCTGCACCACCACGCATGGCTTAGAGGGGAATTTTAAGAGAGATTATGGGAAGAATAAAGAGATAAATGAAGAGAAATATGGTAAAAATAAGGCTGAAGGACAAAGAACGATCAACCAAGCTTTGGGAAACTGGAGAAAAGGATGAGAAAAACTGATGAAGGAGAAAGCCAAAAAAGATTGAAGTGAAGCAGAAAGACTAGAGACAATCTTTATTCACATGAAAATATACCAAAAACCCCCAAAACTTCAAGATAGACAATCAAGGAAAGAAGAAGAAAAAAAAAGGAACAAAACATAGCAAACAATGAAAGTGAAAAATCTAAACCACCAAAAAAATAAAAAAAAAGACTGAAAAACAAGACAGAAAAAGGAAAACAAAGAACAAACAAAATAATAATAATAATAATAATAATAATAATAATAATAATAATAATAAAAAAATTCCTCTTGTGCCCTCTGTTCTGTGCTAGTGTAAAAGTCAGAGTCAAAATCCGTGCTGGGTAGCTCCACCAAGTCTGAGTAGGCTGAGTGCTGCGGCTGGAGCTAAGCTTGACCTCAGGCTGTGGGGGCTGGGCCAGAGTTGATAGCCCGGAACTTCCTCTCTGGCCCCGGGGTGGCCCACCCTTGTCTCCATAACCCTGTTTGTCTCCATGCCACTCTCCCAGTTATGGTGTTGCCCTCAGGGAAAGAGCACCCAGGGTCGCTCCCAGCCCCCTGTACAGATGGCCCCTCCAAGCCCTTTCACAGCCTCCGCTTTCCCCCGCACGTCATCTCTGCCACACTGCTCAGAGCAGGGCAGAAAGGGTGATGCTGCTACACTCACGACTTCCCCAATGCTGATGTGGGCCTTAACCTTTCTTTTTTTTTTCATTTATTTTTATTTTATTAAAATACAAATGTCAATCAGACAGTTTCAGGACACCTTAACCATACAGAGTCGATGAATTAATACATTGCAAACTGTTTTCATAACGTTTTGGTATTGTACAAGGTGCATACATGATATTATATTTACAGATATTATTTTAGCAGATATCTCTTATCAGTGAATTAAGAGTGCAGCTGCTTACTTATCTTATTTTTTTATACCTGAATTATATCAAAAATTCAATAATTATTTACCTAGTGGATGACCATAGTACTAAAACCAGACATAATATCCTGTCCAACCACCATTAGTGCAGATCTTGCCTCTCATAGAATTATGTAGAAGCACAGCGTTATCTATCCCAACTGTACTGTCTATACACACACATCATGATTTTTTCTTTCTACAACCCTTCCTTTGTCTACACCGTCAAAAGTGGGCACTCCATTGACATTCAACTACCTTAGGTGCTTGAACTCGACACCACAATCCAACACAGTCCAGCATTCTGCAACCATAGGGAGTTATTCAAAGAAATTGTCGACCATATCCATTTACAGCTCAGCTTAATATTATGGGCTCACGATGTACACTTCATTTTTATACTTTTCTGCTGGATGGTTAAGGTCCTTAACCTTTTTATCACTAGAGATTTCAATTAGCCACCCTGGTGCACATGGGGGCCAGGGGTGGACAAACCTGGCTGTCCATTGGGGGGGGAGCAACTTCCTGGCCACTTGGTGCTGTGGTGTTAGCAAAGCTTGCTGCCAGGCCACAACATCCTCTGTTTGGAGAAAGGCAAAGAAGGTGAGGGACCTTATATCTCAAATCTCTCTTGTGTGGTTTGAGCTTGCCACACTGTTGCAGACCATCGGTGTTTTGGGAACTTTCCAGATTGGCAGCTCAGTTCTGTGCTTAGGCAGCCTTGTGGATGCCTTGTCACTTGGCAAATCCCTATGTCTATGTTTTGAGCTACAAGTCTCTTGATTCAGATTGACTTTGGAATCAGGATGTGTGTCCTTGATTGACTTCCAATTACCTGTGCTTTTGGGTGGCATTCTCTGAGTAGCTTTAGTATGGCCCCTCCTCTATTCAGCTGTGTTGAGTTGCTTCTGAATATTTGTTTTCTCAGGAAAGTCTTTCCAAGCTTCCCTGATTCCACTGTGGCAGCTATGTGTCAAACTCCAAGAGTTTAAGTGTGCAAGGTAAGTTATTTTATTTCATTTTCTTTTAAGTTTTAAGTAAATTTGACCTTGAGATCTTGGCTTCTTATGCCCCTGGAAAAAAAAAAAATCTACTCTTTAACTTACTGTATGGGGTTCGAGAAATTGGTGTGTCTTGCTTAGATTGGTGTAAAATCTGCTACATCAGTCAGGGAGGTGGGGATACTGTGGTTGCTTTGGTGATCTCATTGTTCAGGCTCAGTGTTCACTGGGTGTCAGACTTGTGACCTCCATCATGTGACTTCTATGATGGCACACATCGCTAGCCACTAGGGATGGGGCTGGAGCAGCATGTGGTGCCAGGGATTGACCCGTGGTCCCTGCACTTTACCTAAGCTTGCCTGAAGAGGTGCTTCAGACTGCTGAGCTATCACGCTGGCCTGATGCAGTGATTTTCAATAAAATCTCTTTGACTTCAAGTCATGGTATATACCTTTCCAGTCTGTATTTGTTCTCATATGAAATATGTATGTACCAATAAAATATTTTAGATTGTTTTGCATGTTTTAAAAACTTTAAATCATCTTTTTTCTTTTTTAATGTGTTTGGTACAGGGTCTATAGGGTCTCACTATGTAGACTGGACTCATAGTGATTCTATGTTTTCAGCCTCCCAAGCGCTGCGATTACAGACAAGCACCACCACACCCGGTCTCAGTGGCCATCTCATTGCGCCCCGGGGCTGAGTGGGCTCAGCACTCTAAGGATCAAACCCCAGCCACTGAGCTCTGCCAAAGCAGGCGCTTTAGAAGTTATCTTTGCTAGATTTTCATTTTTGCATTTTTAGCTTTACTGGTAATAAAAAATAAATTATGCATCGTACTTTAAATTTAATTCTCTGGAATTGTATTGATTATTTTTACAAAGAAGAAAGGTTTTAGCTATGTTTCTGACAGGTCCCCTTAGTCTTTCATTCTGGTAGAACCAATTAGAATTCTAACAAATCAGCAAGGTCTTAGTTCACAAAGGGTCAGTCATCACAAAATTAGCTAGTAAAATTAACTTTCTTTTCTTTTTTTTTTGCGATACAAGGGATCAAACTCAGGACCTTGCACTTACCAGGCACGTTCTTACACCACTGAGCTATACCCCCAGCTAAGATAAACTTTCTATGCCAGTGATTGTTCACATTGGTTAATTAAACCAACATAGATTCTTAGAATAAAATTCCTCAAACAAATATATAGATATGTAGTTTCCTGAAACAAAAATTTATCCTCAAATTCATCATTCAATTATGCTTTCATCTCTTTATATTAAGAGGCTCCTGTAACAAAGTTTATATGTTAGAAATTAAATTTTAGGATTATTGAGTTATAAATATATTATAATAGTGCTCTGCTTTTACAAATACACATAATCCATTACTTTCCATCCCAAAGAGCATTTATATTCTCCAAAAATCCTGGCTAGTTGGTACTTGGATCATCTACATTCTACCAGTTTCAATGTGGAATACTTTACTGCTTTGTGCGTGTGTGATTTTTTTTTTTGTCTTTTCTACTAATTTCCCAATTCTCTTTTTCAATTATATAGAGTTCTCCTTTTAATTGAGAATGTTTTAAAAATCATTTCTCTAAAATTTTTATTTAAGTCTTTTTCAAGCCTGGCTATTTTTCTTTCTTAGCCTACTAGATTATTTCATACTTTTATCTTTTTTTTTAGCAATTAACCTTTTACTTTAATATTAAGATAGATGTTTATTGCCTATATGTTTACTTCTTGCTTGCGTTGCATTTTTTTTTTCGCCAATTTTTCTTTTGAGTTTGTCTTTTTAATTTGTAGGGATTCTTCACCTATTCTAGATAAAATTCTTTATAGATGAAGCACACGTTTTCTCTTTTTCTGTTTTTGTTGTTGTTGTTGTTGTTGTTGTTGTTGTTGTTGTTTCAGAATTGGGGATTGAACTCAGGCCCTTGCACTTGCCAGGGAAGCACTCATTCCACTGAGCCATCTCCCTCCCTGGCCCCTTTGTTCTGTTATTCAATTAGTTTTGTTAGGGTATGTTTCAGTGAAAGATGCTTCAACTTCCCGAGGGCCTGACTTGGTTTTGGGGTGGTCCTAAGGAATGCAGACACAGGCTGCAGCACAGAGGCGTGCAGGACACAGGACTTCGTGCAGTGGCAGCTTCATCGCTAATGAGGTTTATCCAAGGTGTAATTATTGAAAATAATTGAAAACTTTTCCCAAAACTTCTATTTCAGCTCCTGGTTTTTTTTTTTTTTTTTTTTTTTTTTTTGCGGAACCGGGGATTGATTCAGCTCCTTTTGTTCGCTCACTTTTGTTTTTATTTTGTGGAGTTCTTCGGTGTCTCACCACATTATAAGGTTGGTCCTGAATTCCTGGGCTTGTGCAATCCTCCACCAGCGTCCAAGTAGCATTGCCATCATGCCTACATCGTAAGTCATTTTTGAGTGATGAATTTTATGAAGATTGTTGACTGCTAGTGTTTCCTTAGTCATCACCTTTATGTTCTCATTTTCTACATTGTTTGTTTATTTAAAGCCCACTATTAGTTCTTAAATTACTTCCTTGAAGTTATGAGTAAGACTATCCTTTTGTCCTGACCTACCTAGATGAACCTCCAGTTGAAGTTCTTTGCTGACCATACTATAAAGACTACAAATCTCTGTGATCAGAAAGACAAGATGTAAAATTTCTTGCCAATATTTTACATACACAGCTCTCAATAGCAGTAGTGCTGGATTCATTTTACAGATCTCCGTAAGTTGTTCAGGCTGGACTCCAACCGGCTGTCCTCTTGTGTCAGCCTTCTTGGTGCTGGGATTATATTCTACCTTTATCTTTTTGAAAATATTGAGGATATTTCATGAAAATCAGGTGGAGGGCCTGCCCTGCAGTTCTCTGCTAAGCCTACCAACTCACTCTCATAGCACAGTCCTATGGGCTCAGTTCTGAAGCTGTTCCTAGGTTAGCATCCTTCTTGGGAAATTCTCTGCTTCTCATTCATTCTTCACCAATTTTTTATGTAAAGTTCTTGACTGAAGTTCCCCATTTGGAGTTTCAGGGATAAGGAAATTCAGTTTCCCTCCCCGATTAGGTAAAATTGCATCACGGCACTGGTGTCACCTGGTTGACTTCTTACACCTTCCAGATGGTCCTCAAGTTCTTTGCTGAGATTTTAATTTGCAGTGAGATCCTTCTTTTCGAATCTTTCCTGCTGGCAGCTCTTCCAGAAGTTCAGCTTTCTGTAGAGTTTTCAGTTCCATCTTCCACTTAAACTTGGCCTGCTTTTATAATGAGTTTGTAGCCCCTAACACATCATCTTTCTATTTCCATACAGGCTATTTGCTTAGCTGGCAATGATTAATCACCTCTCTTGATTAATCTGATCTGATGTGCCTTCCTCTGCCTTGTGTTTCTGTTCATTTTAGATTAATGGTTCTCAAACTGATCACTCATTATTACTACCCGCTTAGCTTCTTAAAAAGAAAAACGACGTAAGAGTACAGCAAAACAGATATCGATTCCAAGACAATTAAACCAGAACCTTTCTGGTGCAGCCTGTTCGAGCATGGTTTGTTTTTGATTTGGGCTTATTTTCTTCTTAATCCACTATTTTAATATACAGCCATCTTAGAAAGCCTCTGTGCTATACCCAGTTGAATTAACATCTCTGATGAGAACTTTTCCAATTTCTCCAGGAATCAAGTCTCTGGTTATGCTTCCTGAATACTTTGCTCTGTGCTATTCCAGAACTCCTTACATTAATTTTTTCTTTACCAAACAAATAGCCCCTCTGGTTTGGAATTGCGTCTTACACATTACCCTGGCCCCAGCACCTGTAAAGTGTGGCACGTCTCCATGCAACAGCATAAGGGTGTAATCATGGATGGATGGGTGGACCCAAATCCAAGCCCTATTAACCATTAAGATTTGATCATTTTTTCTGTTTTCTCTAGGATTACCAGTCCCTTTCCCAGCTCATAATGAAATAGAGCTGTTGGCTCCCCTTGGGTCATATGGAACAGAAACCACCAGAACTTTCAGATTTAAGATCCTGCCTGTGGAGATGGTCCTTGCTGCCAAGTGCAATGCAACATTCTTCGTGAAAATCCCACCAACTCTGAATTCTGTTCCCTCTTGGGGCTATAATGCATCCTCATCCCATATAATGTTTCCATTCTTTCTTCCCTAATGAACAGTCAGTGGTTAAATATGCCAGCATTGCTTTTTCCCACAGGCAATGCCAATCCCTTGCTAATAAAACAAAATTAAATTAAAAACAAAAGAGTTGGTTTAAAAGACTTTAAAGTTATTGCCAAACTGCTTTGTGTGATTAATATATTCTGCCAGTTCCATTACCACAAGGCTGTACCATGCAATTTAGTTCTTACTTAAATAGTTTTTCGGTTTGGTTATTCAATGAATGTTTAGCATGAATAGTTTAGCAAATAACTCATTGAACACTGAACATATGCACAGAACTTGTATTAACTTAGCTCTCCAATTTAATTCTACACATGTAAGGAAAAGTGTCTGTATTTATAACCAAAAAGTGTTGTTGAATCTTATAAAATTGCCTTATTTGAAAAGCAAAATCCAAAACAACACCTCTCTGCAATTTTATATAGTCTAGTTTAATACCTAACCTTAATGCCTACCCACACAAGAAACTTTAAAATTGGCTGTATATTGTTAGTTATGCAATGGTATAATATTTAAGGCCTATGGATTTTTGGAGTGATTTAGACCTTGAAAGAAGGAAGGAGAGAAGAAAGGAAAGGTTCAAAATACAAAAAGGAAAATTCAAAATCAATAAACATTTCAATGTCAATAATACATGTCAACTTCATTAATTATTTAACATTTCATGGATTTATAAATCAAATTTCTTAGTTTTTCTGTGACTGCAGAAATTTTCAAAAATACATGTGATTTGTGAAGTATTTCAGTAAATACATTTTTCATAAGCAAATAATTTCAAGGGCAAAATTTTAAAAATATGTTCAAGTTTTAACAGCGAACAAAAATGTTACTGGGCTTCGTGTGGTGGTTCATGCCTATTATCCCAGCACCTGGGAGGCTGAGGCAAGAGGATTAATCCAAGTTCAAGGACAGCCTGGGCTAAAAAGTAAGTACAAGGCCATCTTCAACTGCATAATGAGACCCTGTCTCAAAAAAAAAAAAAAAGACAACTATGAGAAAGACATTATTCGATATCAGATGTAATTTAATACACACATTGAGTATAATATGGAGACAATGTTCTAAAATAATTGCTCAGGGGCTGGGGAGATGGCTCAGTGCAATAAGCGCTTCCCTGGCAAGTGCAAGTGATACAGGGAGAAAAACTGACCTTAGGTGGGTGACCTCCAAACGATTTAAGGAACCTCCAAATGACATAGGGAAAAACGATCTCTGGACCTGACCTGTGTGAGTTCATGTTCTCTAAAGCTGAACAATGAATTTTAGGAACAAACGGAGGTTATGAGCAGAATAGATTCATTGAGGGAAAGAAAGCTCCTGTCCTAGAGAGGGACAGGAGGGGGAGGGGCCCAAGCGGGTAGTTCCCCAGAAGCTGTCTCTTCCAGGGACTTTTATAGAGGAAAACCATGTGGTGAGGCAGGTCTAAGGTGGTAAAGACATGGGAACTCACTTAAGTGGACAAAAGGTGGGACAAAACTATGGTTAACCAATGAGATTACAAGCACCATTGCTTAGGTTAAAATTGATTAAATCCAGTACCAAATGGGGAAACGAGTCACGTATCAAGCGGGCATGAAAATGGGACAGGGTCTCTTGTTGGAGGTTGGGCTGGTGACTCAATAGGGCTCCTTCAAGGTGATTGCTACCTATTTAGAATATCAATCCTTGATGTCTATCCCTAGGGAAGTATGTAGCTATGTTTCCTCTTTTGTGTTGGTCATAAGGTGTGGCCCATAAGGAGTGTCTGTCTTCCAAGTTACAAAGTCACCTTGTCTGCCATCTTATCTCCTTGAGGGCCTGGCCCTGTCTGACTGCCTGGAATATTTCTATCTAACTCCACTGCCTACAACACAAGGGCCTGAGTTCAATCCCGGGTTCCACAAAATAAATAAATAAATAAATAGATAAATAAATAAAATAATTGCTCACAGAGCTCAAGAAGTCCTCTTTCCTGCCCCCAAGTGATGCATGAAGCAGAAGGAATTAAGATTTTGTATTGAATTCTGTACTTAAGCCATCCACTAATGAAAGAAGTTTTGATGTGGATTCTCTGGATCAAGGGAAAGCTAGAAGTAGTTGCTCAGAGTTTCTTCCACCTGTATGAACAGCAACTGTCAAACAACTAAAGAGCTGAGATTTGATCAGATTCTGTAGGGGTCAGTTTAGTGATTTATCAGTGCTTTCTACTGGTAATGGAGACTGTCTAGTCTCTCTCTCTCTCTCTCTCTTTGTCTCTCTCTCTGTCTCTGTCTCTCTCTCTTTCTCTCTCTGCATATCTATATATATCTATATATATCTATATCTATATCTATCTATCTATCTATCTATCTATCTCTCTATCTATCTATATGTATATGTATCATAAAATATACTATGTTATGAACTACACCTCAGCCCTCAGGCTCAACTTAATGGTGCTACCTTCCAACTTCTTACCCAAAGTGGCCTGGGTGGCACAGAGCTTTTCCAGCAGGGTGCGCCATTGGGATGCCAGAAACTACCCACCAGTCGTCAGTCAGCACAATGAAGACTGCTCTGGCCTCAACAGAGGGAAAGTCACCAGAAATCCCAAGGCTTAGCGTGTGTCCTGTCTGGACAAGTCAGTTAGGGTTGAATTTGGCCAGATGGGCAGTGCATTTGTTCAGACCCTCATGCTTTCTCGGGGATGCACCACCAACTGAGGAAAAGGGACCTGTGGGGACAGCACTTTTCTGGATCTCAGGACATATACTTGAAATCATACACTGAGCCAGTATCAGAAGAACCCAGTGAATGCATAGCTATTCACATTCCCTGAGGCTTGATAGGCTAAGAAAACTTAAGGGCTTTACTGTGTTTTTATACCCCCCACACACACACACACTCTTTTTCAAATTAATTTTATTGAGAAAAAAATAGCAATGAGACAGATTCAAAACCAATTAGTAGGACAGTTTCAATAATTAATACATCGTATATTGTTGTCTTCTTAGTGGTTATTCATAGTACAAGATGCAGACATGTTATCCTGTCCAAACACTATTAGTACAAATCTTTCTTCTCATTGAATTAAGAGAAAGTAGTTGTGTATCTATCTTAACTATTTTGTATATACAAATACAAAATGGTCCTTCACTTATATCCCCTTCTTTTGTTTAGTTTTGTTAGAGAAGGGTATTCGTTGTCATTTAAATATTGTAGTGTGTAAATTCTACAAATTAGTGTGTGCAAAATAATCCAATATAGTACAGCAGTCCATAATAGCAGTGGGTTATCCGTAGGACTGGTAATATCAGAAGTTGTTGACTTGAGCCTTTTACAGCTCAGCATATTAATATGGCCTTACTTTTCCTACCTTGTTTTTATACTTTTCTGCCTTTGAAGGTAGTCTTGCTATGTAGTTCAAGCTGGCCTTTAACTTACTATATAGCCCAGACTGGCCTTAGACTCAGCAGTTTTACTCCCTCAGCCTCCCACGTGGTGGGATTTCAGACATACACCATCACAGTTCTACCACTTCTTATGCTCAGACTTCAGCTCGCTTATTTATTCTCTTACCACACTCAGCACCAGCTTGCCTACTAATCAGTGTTGCAGATGTGGGTCCGAGTCCTGAGCCCAGCTTTACACCATTATCTGCCTCCTAAGGATTTGCCTGTGACAGGATCTGACAGTAGCAGCTCCTGGGTTTGTCTCCAGCTGTTACTTACACAAAACAATCCACAATGGTGGATCAAGACCAGGTTCAGTTTGCTCTCTGTAGCATTCACATTCTTGAACAAATACCTCCAATACTTTGTCTTTATCCCAAACTCCCTGTACCTGAAATGGTGAGAAGAAATGCCAAAGCAACACCCAGACATTGGAGGAAGATTTATTTACCTCAGTAGTCATTCCTCAGGATCACTCCCAAAATATCAGACTCTGATCTCTGGTGATCTAGGGCTTGTATGAGATAAGCAAGCAGGAAGCACAAAGGAAGAATGGCTTACCAATTGGGGATTGGTCTACACAGTGTGCATACAGTGACCAGCTATGTGTCACAGTGACCACCTATTTCTGAGGGACTAGAAGCAACCAGAACTGGAACAGGAACCTGGGCACCTAAGAAACTGAAGTAGACTGCCTGGAGAGCCATTTTCTGTTCCATTTCCCTCTCTTTTAGCTTTCCCAGCAAATTTTTGATAAGTGTGTTACATGCAGTCTTTGAGATAAGGCCCAACTAGAAGCAGCAATGTTACCTGGCAAGGTCGTAAGGGGGTTACTCTGATCTAAGAGGGCATCCAGTGTGCTTCAGATGCTCATCACATCTCAGCCAAGTGTTTAATTGAGTGTTCTATTTTCTTGGGACAACTGTCTATAGAGTTTAAGCAAAGGTCACAGCTATTGGGGGGGTGGGGGGAGTCAAGGACACAAAAATCAAGGGGAGTAATTCTGTGAACTGTGACCTCAGACTTTAGCTATGCGCAGACTGGTCAACATCCAGAGCGACCCAAGCAAGGCTTTGAGAGTGATCCAAGCAGGGCTGTGAGTGTATCATCTCTTCAGAGTGAACTACATGACCCAGATAAATTTTTCAGCAGATATAAGGCTGGATTTCTGAAACTTGTAGAGGAAGTTAATTCGTACCCAGGTTACCTATATGTGAACGTCTTCAGATACAGCTCTTCTTTCAATGGATTACAAACTGTTTTGAAAAAAAAAAACAAAAAAAACTTTTCTAGAGCTTTGTGGCTTGCATACTGAAGCCAAGAGCTCCAAGAAATTTGTAGTTTCACTCTTTTTTATGTATTTTGTACAGGGTCTCACTTTGCAGCTCAGACTTATAGTGTTCCCCCTGTTTTCAGCTTCCCTAGCACTGGAAATATAGGTATACACCAACACACCCAGACTTGTAGTTTCTTTCTTGTAATCAGTTTCTTTCTTTTTCTATACTTTCCTTTTTTTTTTTTTTTTTTTTTTTTTTTTTTTTTTTTGTGTGTGTGTGTGTGTGTGTTTTAGGGAAGGGTCAATAGTGTGTTCAGGGTCTCACTACTAGATCAGACTCATAGTGATCCACCTGCTTATAGCCTTCCAAGGGCTGGGATTACAGGTGCATGCCACACCACCATGCCCAGTCTCAATTGCCATCTCAGTGTGCCCTGGGAGCAGTCCCAGGATTGAACCCCTAGCCCCTGAGCCTGCTTTAATCTGTTGAGCTATTTGGTTGGCCCTCTTGTAACCAGTTTTCACATGATATTGAAGCACAGCTTTTGTGTCTTTCCAGCAGGCAGTTTAAATGTTCTTAACAAGAATTGCTTTTTCACAGAGGAAACAAGTTTTTGAACCTCTGGAGGTTGAATCCAAGAGAGTTGGCTTCTGAAGCAAAGAGAGGCTGGCTGACAGGAACCAACCAAAGGCAGAAGCAGACAGGTATACCAGCAGGCTGTGGGTGGCAGAAGACTGCGGTATATGACGGACAACTACAGAGACATTCATGACTCAGAGATCTTTAACTGCCATTATAGGCAATAGAGATATATTTTAGCAGTTTGATGGTCTATACTGTTTGAAGTGGGACCATAACAAAGCTGGAAGGGACACAGAAACCTCAGAGAAAAGGTGCTGGTAACTTGGTCAAATCTGTTGTTAAAAGGCCCTCTGAAAATAGTGGGAGAGTTCTTAAACCTTGTAGCAATTATCTTACCCATAGTGATTAATAGTCTATCAGGCTGCATGCCTGATTTTGCTTTCTGTTGACATCTGATAGCAACAGGGTTTTCGGTGAGGTGATGCAGCTGATGGCCAGGCCCAGAGCCCAATCTTTAGTTTATATCTCTAGGAGGAGAGTTTTCAGAGCTTTAGGATTTCTGTTATCTTCCCTACAGGAAGCAGTCTAAATTGAAGGTGCAGAATTAAATGAAATGGAGGTTAGATTGGCACAAAGGCAACATCCTCCCAGGCTACAAATTTGTGCCTGGCAGAAAGAGTGAGAAGCAAGAGGCACAGTTGCCCTGGTGAGGGTAACTTTTGACAGAGATGACTTTTTGAAGGCAGAGAGTTCATTTTCATTGCTTACCAGGATCGTCATAGGTTTGCCCTTGACTTTGGCAATGACCTGGGCTCTTGGGGTCCAATTTAACAGAGCTCAGTTTGTCCTATGTACTCAGCCTAACAAAGTGCAGCTCTTCTGTCAGTGTTGAGAGTCCAATATTTCTGACCGCAGAAGGAATTGTTCACAGTCGTGTTGGGTGTGCATTAGATGACACCATCTGACCAGCATAGGCCTGTAACAAGGAGGGTCTTGAGGGAGGGCCTCTGCAGCCTAATGAAGGAAATGGCTGTAATCAGTTCAACTGGCTAGAAGTAGATGAGTAAGGAGCTAAGAGAGAAGCTATATGTGTTAGCAGCCAGTGAGGGTTTCAAAACAGGATTCTCAAGAAGAATATGTCTCTTTCACCATTTTTTTTTTTTTTTTTTTTTTTTTTTAGATGCCTGGAGTGGTTTGCTTTCATTTTTAACTCCTTAAAACCTTTTTTTGCCTACAGTTAGGGACAGTGGGTCTTCACTAATTAATTCTCAACTCTGACTTCCTACCTGTGTGCTCTGGGCCCATGAACAGTGGCAAAACAGACAAAGGATGGGTGCCCCTCAGAGAGAGACTATTCAGATGCTGTCTGGCCACTCCCCTCACGGGGACTTAGCTAAGGAAGGTGAGAGGCCTCTGCCGTATGTCAGTCACCACAGAATTGTAGATAGAGCCCAATCTGAGCACCAGTGCCTCCCACTCTTGGTGCACAGAAGGAGCAGCCTATTGCTTACCCTGTCCATTCTACTCAGTCTCACACTCACCCATATCTGAACCTGGAGGGGCCCTTGCTCCACCTATGGGGGCCATGAGCAGTGACCAAGGACATCAGCACAGCTGGTCTTCCTGGAGCACATGAGACGCGAGAGCAAACAGAAATAGCAAAACCAAGGTTTGGAGGCAGATTTACATCGTTACTGGTCAGGATCATTCCCAGAATATTAGGCCCCGGTCTCTGGTAGTCTAGGGCTTATATGGGATAAGCGAGCAGGAAGTACAGAGACAGGATAGCTTATCAGTTGGAAATCAGTTTATTCAATGTGAATCATAGTGACCAGCTACACATAATGGTGAGCTACCACTTCTGAAATACAGAAGCATCCTGAACTGGAACAGGAACCCTACCTAGGCAACTACAAAACAGAAATACACTTGCTGGGGAATGCTATGTTCTGTCACAGACCTATTAAACAATTACTCCCTGTTTGCCACTCTACTAGCTCAGAGTACTACTATTTTCTATCTAAACTCTACTTTTTAGTTATTTCATATAAGTGGAAGTTTAGTACAATGTTTGTGTGTGACTTAATGTACTTAGCATAATGTCATCAAGACTCATTCATGTTGCAGCTTATATCAAAACTTGAATGCATGTAATTTTCAGGATTTTGTTTATCTGTTCATCCATAGGTGGAGACTTGTTTGCTTTCTTTCTTTTGAATAATGCACTGTGATTTGGCATATACAGTTAACCCTTTATGTCCCTGCTTTCAATTCTCTCAGATATAAATATAGAACTCAAACTCTTTTTTTTTTTCTTTCTGTATTTTAGGAAAGGGTCTATAGTGTCCAGGGTCTCACTATCAGACTCATAGTAATTCTCCTGCTTACAACTCCCAAGAGCTGGGACTACAGGAGAGTGCCACTACACCCAGTCTAAATCCCTGTCCCAGAGAGTCTCAGGAGCAGGTCTGACATGGCAGGCCCAAGGATCAAGCCCCTAGCTCCTGCACCTGCTTGCAGGTGCTTTAATTCACTAAGCTACTTGACCTGCCCTGAAATTCTTGTATTATACAATAATGTATACTTAATTTTTAAAGAATATCATAGAATTTTCCACAACAGATATACCATTTAATAGTCTTGCCAGTAATATCCAAGGATTCCAATTTATGAATGGCCAAACTTATTATTTGGTTTCTTATTTTTTTTTTTGTCCAGTGTTTTCATTTTTATTCAGCAATTAGCAAACACCAGAATGAACACAATAGTAAGCAACTCTAAACCAGCTTTTCATAGACCAATGACAAGTGACCAACTCAGAGGACAATTTAAGAATCCTGATGACCTGTCACCCCAACTCCCTGCTAATCTAAATGGCCAGGCATTTGGAAAAGAGCCACCCCCTCAACTCCACTTCCATCTGGGCCCTTTAAAGAACCCACAGAAGGCTGTCACAACTTTTAAGCCACCAGAGATGTACTATCCTGTCCCAGTTTACACAAGATGGGAGCCTCCTGCTGTCCCACGCCATGATAAACATGACTCAGGGCTCATGAAGGCCGTGACAACCAACCTTTTTCTCTCTTTTTAGCCTCCCTTACACATTCTTTGATAATCTGCTCTCTTCCTGTAGGCCTGGTCTTTCCATCTAACTTTTCTTCCTCCTCAAACCTTGGATTACTAAACTTTTATTAACAATATTATGATCCCACCATGGTACCAAAATATCCCCAAGCTCAAATTTGGCCAGAACGAAAACTGGGTTGTGTGATTATCTAGAACCCGAAAGGACAGGCGGCAAGAAAATTCACCCTACACCACTAGGGACAGCTCAGGTCTCAGGAGTGGGACAAAGGAGAAATCTACATGCATCACTGAACGGAACTCGAGAACACTGCTTGAGGTCTCCAGGACGACGGGGCCTTGGAGTCGGCCCTGCTTCCCAGACAGCTGCTCGTACAGTTTGGGCACGTAGTCGTCCCACTCGGCCTGGTAACACGTGCCGGCCACCGGGGCCCCGAGATGGGACTTCTTGCGGAAGGCCACCACCTTGAACTTGCCACGGTGGTTTCCAGACCGTTTGCTGAGGATGGGCTCACCGCACTTGAGTGGTCTGTCCTGCTCGTAGACCAGCCACACGTAGCGGTGCAGGCCTGTGCCACTGGGAGGCCCAGAGCCCACATAGTCGGACAGCACGGTGCCACTGCTGATATCATTGCCCTTCATGTTGACCACCAAAAAATGGTGCCACTCCCTGAACGTGGGAGACTGCCAACTGGGAGCATCGGGTCCATCAGGACCAGGGTGCAGAGCTTATCTGGATCCTGACCATCCCAAGAAATGCTCGTGGGTCTGTTCTTAACCTGGGTGGGCGTCAGCACCTTGCCCAGCTCGTCCACCTCCACGCCGCCGCACGCGACCCGCCGTGGGCGCTTGGGCTGCTCATCCACCTCCTGCAGGCTCAAGGGCCCGGTCCACTTGCTAACATCCGCCGGCATGGCGACACGAAGCGGCCCTTAGGAGAGGGGTGCAGTGGAGGCCACGTGCACCGAGCGCAGGCGGCGTCCCAGTCCGCAAACTCGCCTATTTGGTTTCTTTTTTATAATATCCATCCTTGGGGCTAGAGAGATAGATCAGTGGAATAAGTGATTGCCTGGGGGTTTGATCCCTGGTACCACCAAAAAATATATATATCTTAGTCATCCTAATGGATGTATTTTCTTAGTGTGATGTTAATTTGAATTTCTTTAATGATTAGCAATTTTTATTCTTTTCCTGTTCTTATTAACCATTTGTAGGTCTTTGGTGAAGAAACGTAGCTTTAAGTCCTCTGCTCAATTTTTATTTATTTATTTGGTACAGGGTCTCACTGTGCAGTTTGGACTCCTAGTGATCCTCCTGTCTCAGCCTTCTCAGCTCTGGAATCACATGTGTGTACCACCACACCCAGTTTCCATGGCCAGCATGGCATGCCCAGAATTCTGGAGCCCATACAGCATGCAGTACCAGTAACTGAACTCAGGTCCTTGTGCTTACTAGAAAGGTGCTTAAACCACTGAGCTGTCTCCCCAGTCCTGAATTTCTTCTTTTGAGATGTTCATTTGAATTGCTGATAGGTTGATTGGCTTTCCAAATTAACTGAATTAATTTAAGAAGAAGTCCATGTAATTTTTCTGTTGTCTTAGTTCAGCAATTCTTTTGATTCAATAAGCATTTCATTGGATCTAAAGGCAATTGTGTATTGCCTTTGTTGAGTTTATACTTCATTCATTCCATTTAAAAAGTTAATTTTTTTACTGATGTTGATTAGTAAGTTACTTTTTCAAGATCTGTAATATTCTGAAAGAATATTGGGGAAAGAGTCTTCTTTCCCCAAAAAGATTTATCTTGTTGTAGAATAAAAATTGAAAAAGGAAAAATCCAAATTTTCCCACTCACCCTTCTAGCCCACGCCTGCTCTGCTTTTTCCCTTCCTGCTTCTCTGCATTTCGTTATTGCATATCTAGCCAAGCAGAAGCCTGAGCATTTCCTTGCATTTCTATGAATCTACTTCCTGAGTTCCAGTTGTTCTTTGCTGACACAGTTCAAATGCATGTTGATAGAAAGAGACAGGTTTCCAAATAAGGACTCAACTTGGAAGCCTGAGGGAGCCACCTAACAGATTTCTGAATTCCAACTTCGTCATCAAAGGGCAGCGGGGTAATGTCCATCGCAGAATGCTTGGCAGTACATCACCAGGGATTCTCTAACAGGTGCCCAGAAACAATCGGCTTGAAAGGCTGCGCACACAACGCACTCACACCCAAACCCTGTGTGACAGCCTGCCTTCAGGCTATAGAGAACCTATATGAGCCCAAAACTAGGATTCGGTTGTTTTCTTCTCCTTCCTTTGGAATTTTAGGATTAGAGGAGGTAACATGAAAATTAATTCTCATTGGAGCCCAGATTGGATGATACACCAAGATATTGTGTCAAAAAAAAAAAAAAAGAAAAATTAGGGCCTGGGGATATTGCTCTGCTTTTAGCAGAGGCAAGGCCCTGGAGTCCTCAGCAACACCAAAGAAGGAGAGAGAGAGAGAGAGAGAGAGAGAGAGAGATTCTTCCCTTTTGCCATGCAGGGTCTAGACCTCACAATTTCAACTCAGCTGTACCTACTGCAAGCACCAGAATGTAGGTTCATTCACCGTGGCTGATCAAAAACAATTTTTATAACAGATGTACAGATGTATCATATATATTATATATATATATATGTATATATATATATATATATATATACATATATATATATATTTAATATATATGCATGCCTTGGTGTTTGAAAAATTAGCCGGGCATGGTGGTGTAAGCCTAGAACCCCAGCACTTGGGAGGCTAAGGCAGGAGGACTGTTGTGATTCGAGACCAGCCTGAACTACAAAGTGAGCGCTTAAGGCCAGCCTGAACTACATAGCGAGACCCTGTCTCAAAAAGACAAAAAAAAAAGAAAAAGAAAAGAAAAAATATCCTCACTTTGCATTCCTTGAGCTACTTTTTCCTTCCACCATTCCACCAACAGGAATGATTTTAGTGCCCATACTGTGAAAGCATGGCTTTATCTTTTTGAAATAATATCACAGTATTTATTGTCTGTAAACTTTGTTGCATTTCCTGTTTCACTCTCCTGCTCAGCGACTTACATATTTAACTGACTTCAAAAGAAACACCCCTACATATATATGTATGTAATATAACACACACATGTATGCATATGTAATGTTGCACTTGATATTAGCCAAAAGACCAAGAAGCAATGTGTATGCAATACTAGACATATTTTTAAAATGAAGCGATACTGCTCCCTCCAAATAAAAATATGTGGGTGGATTATTAGTTGTAATTGAGAATTGTAGCCATTACTTTTCTTACCTTTGCTGAAATACATGTATTTGGGAAACTATTAAATTTATGTCAGTAACAACTAAAAATTTTCTTAATTTCCATTCAGAAGTAAGCACGAGTTGAAATGGAGTTCATTGAATGAATTGAAATTCAAAGTTCTCTTACAGAGAAACTTGTCCAGGGCTGGGGTGATAGAATGTGATCCCTGGTACTGCTAAGAGAGAGAGAGAGAGAGGCTTGTCCAATTGGCTACAATGTTAACTGAGCAATGGCTGAGTTCTGTTTGCATGTAATTTTACTTCAACTTAATTGTAGAGTGAATAAATCAAGCCTGAAGGTGATCTGAAATTAAATAGTAGTGATAAAATGATGTCAATAACAACAGAAAGCCGGGCGTGGTGGCGCATGCCTGTAATCCCAGCACTGGGGAGGCTGAGGCAGGAGGATTGTTGTGAGTTCAAGACCAGTCTGAGCTACAAAGTGAGCTTAAGGCCAGCCTCAACTGCATAGTGAGACCCTGTCTCAAAACGACAAAAAAAAAAAAAAAAAAAGAAAAAAAAAAAAAAAGTGAGGACCGCTTCAAATTGCAAGTCTGCCCTTCCTCCCTGTTTCTGAACCGGGAATCCAACTCAGGAGGACCTTGCGCTTGCCAGGCATGTGCTGCGCCATGACCCATATCCAGGCCCAAGTCTGGCCTGCTGATCTGCTGCTCCCTGGCTGGCACTATGTCACTGTCTTCCCCTTTTAGAGCACAGACTCTCACCTTGGAATCCCTCAGACAGCTTTAAAAACGTCTGAACTCCTAGGTCTGAACTCCAAAGATTTTGACTTAATGGTCTGAGTGAAACCTAGGACCTGGGCAACTTTTTAACAGTTTCCCAGGTGAGTTTAAGCCACAGCCAAGGGGACTGGGGAGATGGCTCAGTAGAATAAGTACTTCCCTGGCAAGCACAAGGGTCTGAGTTCAATCCCCGGTTCCACCAAAAAAAAAAAAAAAAAAAAAAAAGAAAGCCACAGCCAACCTGAGTACACTGCTGTCAACCCTCGCCTGTACCTACACTGTGATAACCTCTGGCCTGACAGGTAATAGATAAGAGGCTTCTAGTTGCACCAAAGAATGCCTGCATTTCCAGGCCTCCTGCTGCACATACCCCTTCCCTCATGATTTATTACTGGCCAGAGACTGCACGGTCAGCTTCTTGGCCACACTCTTGCCCCACAGTCCGGCCAGGCAAAGGCCATCCTCATTGTGACACCCAAAGACTGCAGAGGACTTGTCCGTGTCTCTCTAGGTCTAGAACGTGATTCCTGCCCTGGCATCCTGATTTTGAAAAATATTTTCATTTTTAGAAATAAATAGCAAAGAGCATCTTTCCTTGAAAAATAATTTTTAAGGAAGCAGTAGTGATTCATATTAGCTCAGCATTAAGTATAGAAATGAAATTTCATGGCCTTATAATAAATAAACACTATAAAGAAAACTGAGTCAAAACTAAGAAGTCAAAGGGCCGGCGGTATAGCTCAGTGGACTAAGCGCTTGCTTAGGTAAACACAGTGGCCAGGGTTTGATCCCTGCTTCCGTTTGCCGCACCAGCTCCGCCTTTGGATGCGCTGAGCCGGCGGTTGGAGTCTGGGCATCGTGGCACACGCCTGTAATCCCAGAACTAGGGAGGCAGGAGGATCACTATGAATGTGGGCTGCGTAGTGAGATCCTGTGTACAAAAAAAAAAGAAAAACGGGCTGGGGAGATGGCTCAGTAGAATAAGTGCTTCTCTGGCAAGTACAAGGGCTTGAGTTCAATCCCTGGTTCCACCACAAAAAAAAAAAGAAAGAAAACTAAGAAGTCAGATGCCATTTCCTTTAAAATGGGCAACAAAGATGGTCCTTGGGCCCACTACTAACATTTTAGTATGGGTCCAGCAAAGAAAATGAAAGCAGGCCAGGCTCTGAGCACATGCCTGTAATCTCAGTGCTTAGGAGGCTGAGGCAGGAAGATCCTAGGAGTTTAAGACCAGCCTGGGGTATATAGTGAGATCAAGATCGGTCTGAACTACCTAAGTGAGAGCTTGGCTCAAAAAACTCAGAGACAGAGAAAGAGGGGAAGAGAGAGAGACAGAGAGAGAGATAGAAAGAGATACAGAGACAGACAGAGATACAGAGACAGAGAGAGACATAGACAGAGAGACAGAGACAGAGACACAGAGACAGAGACACACAGAGAGACAGAGAGATAGAGACAGACAGACAGAGAGACAGAGACAGAAGATAGGAAAGAAGAAAAAAAGAAGGAAATAAGGGAGAGAGGGAGACACACACGCATATATGCACTCATGTATATATCCCAAAATATAAATGAGTACAGCACTCAGAATTTAATCCCTACACACTTTAAAAGCACTGTGTCCATCCTTCAGGCTTCAAAGGTGCACCTATTTCTGTTTTCATGTTAGTGAAGTACAGAACAGCAAGGTAACCTGGCCAGCTATCCAAATGCTCGGAGGGCTGAGATAACATGCAAATCGTGGCTGACAGAGCGAAGTGTGAAGGCTGGCCAGACCACACGGCTCAGAAAAGGAAGTGCGCTCTTCAGAGCCAGCTTGCACACTCACTGCCAGAGTCCAGCATCTCCGGGGTCACTGCGCACAGCCTCATCGACTCTCTGCAGTAAAAATGGTGAGTCCTGTTTTATGACCCTCCCCGTCTCCTGGCAAATGAGCTAATCTTCTCCATCAGAGAGGGGGTGGGGTGCTTCATGGCAAAGCCCCCTACACCTTTGGAATTTTTGCTGGTGCCTCTGCTGTTCTGTGTGCTGAGGAAGCTGCGCGGTTTTTATTGCACCCGGGGAGAGACTGTGCCTCGAAGTTCCCTTTTCTGATTCTATTCACCGGCATAGAGGAAGAACTATGTCTCACAGAAAGAAAAGTTGTGCTGTTTGTCTTTGCCTCTTCAGAGAGCTGGGCGCCAGCGCCAGCCCAGAAGCCAAGCTTCTGACGATGAGGACCCTGGAGCAGGAGTCTAGTGCCTCGCGCCGGGCAGCCCTGCTGCCGCGAAGGCCACTTTGGTGACACAGATTTTGCAAAAGGAGTTCATTTGCTTGAAAAATGTATTTTATTATTTTAATTAAGAGAAAGCCCAAACAATCCAAGCCCTAGGGACAGTTTGTGTTCCCAAAGTTAAATGCAAGTCATTATTTGGAAAACATGACAGGGGTGATTTCTCCAAATAACATAACCTAAAACTGAGTTTGGCTTCTAATGCAGTTGACCTACAGTGCTAATGTTCTAGTTCACTGTTTCCCTGTATTTCTTGGTAAAAAAAATTATGTTCCTTGAGTCCGGAAGAGAGCTCACTTTCTATCCATCTCCTCACTCTACTTCCCGCAGCTTCCTCCTCTACTAGGGAGAATGATTTTTTTTTTTTTTTTTTTAATGTATATAATTTTTATGTATTTGGTACAGGGCCTGCTGGGTCGTAGACCGGACTCATACTGATCCTGTTTGCATCCTCCCGCGAGATGGAGGATTACAGGCGTGTGCCACCACGCCCAGTCTCAGTCGCAGTCTCCGAGTGCCCCCCGGGGGGGGGGGGGGCAGCATAGCAAGCCGGGGATCAAACTCGGCCACTACGTCTGCCTAAGCAGGTGCTTTGGTCCGCTGAGCTACCCGGCCGGCCCTTAATGCTAAGCGTGCCTCAAACCTATGGCTTCCCCCACCTTCCCCCCCCAGTATGGGGATTGAACTCAGGACCTCGTGCTTGCCAGGCAGGGGCTTATTCTATTGAGCTGTCTCCCCAGTCCCTAAGAAGGATATATTTTAGCTGTTACTGGTGAGAAGAAGGACCAGAAAGGAGCACTTGCTGCACAGGAGGGCGGGGTTCATCAGAAGGACTTGCGGGCTGGAGAGACTTTGAGTTGGGACTGGCAAGGTGAGAAATAGAATCTATTTCTGAGGACAAAGGCATCAGGAGTGACGACCACCAGGCAGGGGTGGGTACAGAGCTAAGGCACACCCCGTGCTGCCCTCTGCTCAGCCACAGCCACCCAGCCGGGCAGGGGCCAGGTGAGGCAGGACGCAGGAATCCTGGCCTGGTTTCCACAGGCTTCAGGTCCAAGATTTTTAGAAAACAGCTTGACCACAAGTATTGACTTCCCCCTCAAAACTGAACAGAGGTCCCATATGCATTTTCTTAGGAGAAACAAGATAACATGGAAAAAAGAAAGGTTAACTGAATAATAGGTATTTTTTATTTTATCCTGTATTTAGGACAGGGTCCAAAATGTACAGGGTCTCACTAAGTAGATCGGACTCGTGATTCTCCTGTTTTGTCTCCCGAGTGCTGGGATTACAGACGCACCACCACGCCCATTCTCAATCATAGTCTCAGCGCACCCTGGGGCCAGGGAATCATGGGGTTTAGGGTACACATACATAATGTTTTTTCTCAGTGGCTATTATTTTCCTATAAGAGTAACACATCACTTAATAAACTTCTTAGAAATACAAACTTGCAGGAATGAGATTAGAAAAACTTTCTATGGTCCTTTCACCCAACAGATAATCATTTATTAGTATCAATTCCTGTAGAATTTTATTATTGTAAGCACGTATTTTATAAGTGTAATGTTCTATTAATTTTCTAAACTATTTTTCTCCTATACTTTAAAATATCTTGAATGATTTCTGAATTATAATATTATTTCAAAAGATAAGTCAGTTTTCATAAATTTAGCATTTTTTTTCTTTTTGGTTTATTTAGGGTTTTAAAAAAAAGGAAGAATTTTGTTTTTCTTTTTGGTGGTACCAGGGATTGAACTCAGGACCTTGTGCTTGCCAGGCAAGAACTTATTCCCCTAAGCTATCTCCTGGCCCTATTTAGGGTTTTGGAGACAGGGTCTCAATACGAAGTTTAGGGTAGCCTCAAATGTGTGGCAATTCTCCTGCCTCGGTCTCCCGAGTCCTGGGATTACAAGCATGTATGACTGCATCCAGAGTTCCATAATCTATCTTAATCACTTCATGGGTCCAAAAAGAAAATTCTTGAGACAGGGTGTTGTTATGTAGTTAGGGTTGATTTTGAACTCGCTTATGTAGCCCCGGCTGGCCTTTAACTTGCATTTATCCTCTTGCCTCAGCCTCCTGAGTGCTGGGTTTATAAGGTATACACCACCATGCTCAGCTGGGTCAAAAGTCTTGACTTTTTCTTTTTTGCTTTCTCACTTAGGATACTAGCATGACACACTTCGATTGTTTTTTCTTTACATTTTCTTTTTTATAATATAGACAAGACTTCTTTTATATATATATATATATATATATATATGCATTTTATAGACATATATATATATATATACATTTCTTTTATATACATTGATGGCTTTCCAGAGTGACTGGAAAATAAGCAGAGAAGGAGAGTGGTATTAAGCATAGGCAGCTGTCATATTGAAAATACTGAAGGGTTTCTTGAACTATTTTGGCTGATCAAATTAGATGGTTTGTACTGGGAATCTTATGAACAAAAGAAATCTCTATCTTCATTAACAGTGTTGGAAGACACAAAGTCCACAGGCAGGGTATCACCATACTGTGAGGGAACTCTTCCAGGTGGCAGGCGGCTGACTTTTTACTGTGTCCTCAAATGGTAGAAGGAACAATCCAGCTCCCTTGGCCTATCTTCTAAAGCCTGTAGACCCATTCCTGACTGGATCTGCACCTCGTGACATGAGCACTTCCTCCACACCCCTCTTCTTAATACCATTGTCTTGGGGATTAAGGTTTCAGTGTATGAGTTGGGGAGGACACAAGCATAAGACCATGAGTCTGTCCTCATGCTTGTGCATCAGGGCAACCACCAGGATTCCCAGACAAACAATAGGTGCTGCTCTCTGATGACGCGTAGGGGTCAGCCTCTTTCTTAAGAGATGTGCATCTTGTCTACATAGCCTTCTTGGCTTGTGGCTTAAATACCAGCTTTCTCATTCTCCATAGTCCTCCAAATCATGCATCTTAAATTGGAATATTTCCAAGCTAAATAATAAAAATGGCATTTTTAAGGGGAGTATGTCCTAAGACAGACAAATAGCTAACTTGGATGACTACAGATGTCTAGTTGAAAGCTGGCATCTCAGAGAGATCAGTTTCCTGGTGCATGCTGGGCTTCCAAACCACATCATTCAGGAGGAGAGCTGGGCTTTCTCCCTAGGTACACTGGAGAGGTCCTATTACTATTTATTAGGATGTGCTGATAGCCTTACGTAGAATTGCCTTGGTCTCCACTCCCCCCAGTGTCCTACCCCCCGCCTCGCCTATGCAGATCCTTCCTTCTGCAGAAGTGGCCACCTGCCTTCCACAGACATGTCCACTCCATTACATAACAAAACAAAATCTCCTGTGCAGTAATGAGGCAAATTTGAAGCCAGAGCGGAAAGCTTTGAGTTCTAGATGGTTTCTTCATTCCCACCTTGCGACAGATACAGTGCACCCAGGGCAATGCGAGGCTCTGCACCCAGCACAGGAGAAAGCACACTGGCTCCAGGCACCCTTGTTCTTGAACCTAATGTGTGTGGGCTGCAGCCCGGGCTTTGTTAACTGCAGTATCATTTCCTTCATTCCCGGGCAGGCGTTTTATCTGATCTTGCTTTCCTCACAGTCTTGTCTTCTTAAAATACTGTAGAATACCACACAACAATGTCTTACACTGTGCTGTATGTATACAAATGTTTGTATACCCCCCATACACAGCCACTCAATATGCATTAGTGTAGGAGACACTTCCTGGTCCTCGTCTCAGTCCAAGAAACCAATATTTGTAATCCCAAAGTTACATTATTGGAATCCCATCAAGTTGATTCCAATCTACCACTTTCCATGCAGCCCACGGTGAAAATGAGGACACTAAATTATATTTTTAATCATCGGGGAGTCAAGGGGCTCTAGGTCCAGCCACGCAGATGGCTTCCCGGAACCAAGAGAGCGACCCAGGGCCTCACCCGGTTTTTATTCAGTGAGGGAGTGGCTTGAGGAC